>JAUTCZ010053386.1:0-19298 GCA_032273805.1 Melanodrymia brightae | reverse complement strand
GACGTCCAATAACCGCTGATTTATAATCGATGTGTTTCTAGTGGCGTCGTTAAATAAAACAAACTTTACTTTTCATCTACTATGTATTCGCTGTGTTGTAATTCAGAACGGTAATCGAGCAGGTCCAATACTGTACTACTATACATACAGCTGTTTCTACGTTATTTTCATAACAATAAAAAGGTTTGTATGGAAACTATTTGTCGGCGCATAATGATTCGTAGAAGTCTACTACACATGTATAACCTTGAAGATTTACACTGCATTTACTACACCAATTAGGTAAATCCAATACAGCACAGTACAATAGTAACACTAGTACCGGTATACATAACTCAGCAGCTGTTTCATCAATCTTTAATAATAATAATCATCAGATAAATGTTATTCAAAATGAATAATAAGTTCATCATTCGAATAGTATAGTATGTACAACGTGTTAGTGTATAATACATACAAAAATTAATGAACATTACAAACATTAAAACCAAAACAATTAAAAACAGGATATTGAAACGGAAATGTTGCAAAATCTCATTCATGGCTTTTCCACTTTTGGAGGGTTCACATCTCAGAAATAAGAACGAGACCATAACAATTTAGAATGTGTTTGTATAGTAACCATCAAATAATCATTAAATGTTCTCTCATATCGATGCCAATTTCATGGGTGTTAAGAAAAGTGAATTTGTGTGACTAAAAACTCATTTTAATTTCAAGTTTTGATCCTCTATTTACAGTGTATACATAAAATTACATTACATAAAAAAAAAAATTAGAATTTTTTCCATGACTGAATTCAGTCTCCTGACTGATAGTTAACACCCATGCAATTTCAATATTTCACACCTCATCAACGTTACGTGGTCTATCTCAAGAAAACCAAATGTTTCATTCTCTATTATAACCTCACACACTAAACAAATGTTCAACTCCAGTAATGATAAAAAAAAATCCATCCCTTTAAAATAATAAGGAACCGGTTCATCAAGTTGGGTGCACATTTACACTCCATTTAACCCTTCCATTCCTCATTTGATTACAAACTAATTTTTAGATAAATTAATTTACTATTTTTTCTTACATACTAAATATATCAGTTGGCGCACGTTGACTGAAGTTTGTAGACAAAGGGAAAGTACTCCAGTCTGTGCTCACGATTTGATAGACTCTGTCTATTAAGTGTTTTGCACACATCAAGTCACGTATAGTATGGCAGACAATGAATGCCGGTGTAAAAGGAAAGCAAATCCTACCGGAATGCAAGTCCGGTTATATCATAACAAAATGGATTAAATAATAAAATTAATCTTTACGGAATGAAACAAATAGTATACCAGTAATTCATAAAACTAGTTATTACCTACAAGTCCTATAATAGTTAATGCAAGAAAAAGTGCAATAAAAGTCTGGTTGGGACTAGGATTCCTACGGACTTCTATTCCTATTACACCTGTCAAACATGTGTCACGTTTTAGCCCAGTAGGTCATCTCCTGAATTAGAGAAACCTATTAGATCAGTGTTTTATATTTTAATCACCCAATAGCCAATATCTTTTTCATGCTGAGGTGTCGTTAAACATTCATTGATTTCTCCATCTTGCTTTTCTTGATTGACTTCAGGAAATGACATTTTGAGGGTAGGCACTGTTCCCCTCTATATAGAGCAGACTTATATTAATGCTCGAGCATCTGCCCGAGGTGGGTGAGATCGGAAAATCAATCCTACTCAGTGGTCTGATTGGATTTTTTCCATTCCCCGACTCGTACAACAAAGGCTGTGGTATGTGCTAACCTGTCTGTGGAAAATGCAGAGATCCTTGCTGCTAATCAGTAAGAGTAGCCTATGTGGTGTCAGTGGGTTTTTTGTCTTTACAATCAAATAGCAATAATTATTAATCAATGTGCTACAGTGATGTCATTAAACAAACCAACTTTCATGTCTCGACATTAACAGTTACTTGCAAATATTTTATTTCACTTCAAGGTAGGCTATTAATGACAATGTGTCTATTTATGTTAAGCTTTTAATTAAATACATGGAAATAAATTTACACGAAACTATAATACAATTATAAGCTTTAAGTAAATAGTTTTCTATAAGGAACAAATTTTGCAATTAAAATTATATACTTTTATTACTTTTCATTCAATGTACAACAGTGGAACAATTGTATTAAATTGTAGTGTAAATAAATTATGATAATCAGATTGTAATAAATACACCATTGTTCCTGCCATATCTGGCCTGATATTCAATGGTTTTTTCCCATTTCATTAGATGACCCAGTTCTTGTTAGAACATCTAATAATTTCAGGCTTTTGTATTCCACTTTATTAGTGGCAACGGGATGGGATTTAACTCGGCACAAGATGGCCACCTGAGTTTTGATGTGTTATTTTTTGTTCCAACCTGTGATCCACAAATGGGTCCATTGGTCATGGTGTGTGCTATCCTGTTTGTGGGAAAGTGCACATAAAATAATTCTTGTTGTTATTCTGTGAGAGTAGCCTATGTGTCGGCAGCAGGTTTCCTCTGTGACCAAGTGTCGATATAACCATGACATCCAATAACCGTTGATTAATAATCAATGTGTTCTGGTGGTGTCGTTAAACATACAAACATTTTATCGACTTTATTATAACCAATATCCATTTCAACCACATAGAATATCACATTTAAACAGGCCTTCACATGAAGTAATTCAAAGCTCAGCTCTGTCATACTTCATTTTCGACATTATTGAGAGTAAAAATGCATCATTTGTTAGTGTCTTGTAGGTCTTCCATTAAAGATGTTTTCGTCAGTTTCCTCTTTGGCTCCTCTAGAAAATAGAAAAACAATCTTCATGTGAAATAACTGCCGACTGACAAATATTATTTACGATAAAAATTTGTAACCTAGCAACAGTGCATAATGTGGCTGTTCTACATAGAACATACAAAACTTACATCTATGTGACAGCCAACATTATGTGAATTTAATGAATTGTCATATATTTGATATTGTGAGCCAGGATAGGGTATATCTTGCGATGGCTTTTTATTTTTATGTATATTCCTATCTCAGTTCTTGTTTTAGAGATATAAAAAGATAAAACAATATATTAAATTTATTAAATTGTTTTGTCAAAATCAAATTGTAAGCCCGAATTGGACATGTGGATGGACTGTGTGACACTAACCGCCATAGAAGTGCTCAGCTGTTTTTTTCCTCAGTGTGTCGATATCTTCCTCCATCTCGGCCCATTCCAGTACAAGCCGCCGTCCATACAAATGTGTACTGTGACACAGAGCATTGAACGCTCTCTGCAAGATAATGCTTAATTTTAACACATGAAAATAGAGGTGTAACGATATGTATCAAGATACTTAACTTTCATATTAAAGTGTTTCTTCCACAAGGGAAACTTTTGTTCTAGTTTATAAAACATGTTAATATTAATTACAAGTTTAATTACTGAATAGTTTAATTGTTATCTTACAGTTACAGAGTTCAGTATGTTTCTGCTACCAAAAGGTGCAATAGTCATTAGTCAAGCTTAAATCGTTATCAAGAGATTTAAGTTTGATTGTTGTCCTATACAGCAACGACTAAAACCCTAAATTTCACAGTCAAATATGGTAAACTATAAGTGACGATGTATGACAATGTGACGTCAGCTTTCATCAGTTGCTAAAACGCAATCTATTTCAGTGTTAGTGACTACTCCGTTTCTAAATTCACACTGTTATGTTACATCCCGAGCTTCAGAAAACTACTAGGCCGCTTATACGAAATATAATATCCCACATCTACTTTTACCTATGGGTGATCAATAAGTTGTAACTTGCCTTTGCATCCTGTTTGGTGAGGAAGTCAACAAATCCAAATCCTCTGTGTGCTCCGGTGCCACCCATCTTCTTTGGCAAACGTACAGTCTTCAGCTCACCAAACACCCTGCAATGTCAACCGTTAGGAAAAGGTGCAAACTAGATCATATTTTAATTGAGTATTAAGAGATAACATACCTCTGTACAATCTTTTTCAGAGTGCCAAGTTGTTAGTAAATTGCTTACAATACCGAACTGAAATGATATGATGAAGTTATTGAAATTTCCAGTTGTCACTTAAATTGTGATGACAAATTAGAATTCTAGGGTAACACTTCGAAAATTAAACAAAACACTGTAAGCATTCAATCCATTATTCAAATGTGAGTGTCACCTTTCTGCTACAAAATAATAACTGTCAAAATGATACAAAGCAGCCAAACATCCTGAAACAAAGCGATCTGTGGGCAGAGCAGATGCATGCAAAGTGTTACTACACTGACCTAAACAGTTCAAACACTTCTTTCTGGTTTGCCTCAAACGGGACATTTCGAACAAGGATCTTGGACGACTTTTGTTTCGTTTTGGTCTGTTTTTTCCTTCCAGCAACTTTTGGCTGTCTGAAAATATAACAAAAGAAACGTGAATGAGCCAAAATAATAACTGGTATAAGGAAATCTTAGTAAAGTGTCTTGTCTTCAGCATTTCTGATACACAAATACATGGAGCCCCAGCCTTCTATGTTTCCCTCTTAGAACTAGTTACCTTATTAATGAGTTAAATATATTCTCAAATATGGTCAGAATATGCACCCAAAATAAATAGTTATCTACATCAGATGTTTAAGAAATGTATCGAAGTCAGACAATTATCTTGTTTAAATCTGTATGTTAAAGACTCACAACTGCAAAAAAAAAAAAATTGCCATTAGGTAGTACTAGTAGGCTCCATAATATGCCTCCAACCCATACTAACTGCATCACATAAACAGTACAAAGATGTATTACTCACAAAGTAACCCTGTTTGAGACCTTCAGTTCCAGGTTATGTCCATCCAGCTCTTTGTGTTGTAGTGTTTTCAGAGCTTTCTGAGCACTCAACTTCTTCTTGTACTCAACAAAACCGTATCCCATAGACAACATCTGACCTGAAAATTTAACAACTTTCATGTATCATACGACCAGAAAAGATCTACAATTAATATATATGGTAATTATATATGGTAATATAGTTCAATGTCATTCAACTGTGGCCTTACCTGGGTTCTTAAAATCTTTCTTTTTGGCTATTGAAACCATTTTGATTTTTCCACATTTTTCAAACATCTGAAATTTAAAAAAGAACCCATCAATTAATACTAACTAAACGGATCTGTAACTAAGAAGTTTGACTTCAAATTTATCAACTATCTTATGGATTAAATCTAGTAAAAATAATTTTAATGGCACTTTCCTCGTAAAAGACATAATACAATATTGCACATTACAAAAAGGAAAAGGTTAGTCAATGAGATAAATACCAACCCATAATTATCTCCCTTTATGCATTAATTGAGTGAGAATAGCATACTGCCTTTACTGGTCTCAAAGGATTGGCTTATTTAAGTTCATTTTCTATCAAATCAGCTAAATTGTGGCTACAAATCTAATAAGAAAGGTGACTTCTTAATACAGAAATTTTACTCAAAAATATTTTAGTATACCTATAAATACTTACAATGCTCAACAATCAACGGTATGTGATGTATGGTGAATGTGTTTGTTAGATGAAAAGGGTCATAAAAGAATGTAAATAATTGCATAATGAAAAGAAGAAGAAAAACAAACCATTCGGAGATCGTCTTCTTTAGTGTCAAAGTTGAGATTCTTTACAAACAGTGTGCTCTCCGGTTCCACCTCTTCATCACTGTCGGAATCAGAATCGTGTTCTCCACTTGGCTTCTATAAATACATTCAGCCAACATTGTCAATTTTAAACAGTAATCCTAAATGCCTGCATTATGACTAGCCATATATTTTGGAAACATTTACCTTGTTATGCTAAAAATAACAAATGCAACCAAAATAAAGACTATCTGACCAACTTGAAAATCCCAATACTAAAATTTTATAAGTGTATGTGACTGTTTAAATAATAAATTACATATTTAAACATTCACTTACTTTCAATTTTTTTAAAATCTGAATACTCACTGCTGCTTTTTTAATAGAAATTTTCATGGTTGTTTTTAAAATGAATGACACATATTTTAAGACTAACCTTCGTGCTAACACGACTAGTGATATCATCGCCTGCTTCTGTCTTATCTTCCTCCATAGGCTCCTCCGAAGTCTCAGTCTTGAACACTCCAACTGGCGCCCATTCAAGATACAGAGGAAGATGGTGGAACTGAAATATGTCAAAATCAATATGGGATGTAGTGTTTCGGTTATTTACTTCCAAGTATCTTCAGAGTACAATAATTTACTTGTACTGCACATTAATTATACATTCATATTTCTATGGGTAGAAACTAGGGTACGGTATAATAGTTTCTGCGGCGAGTCGTTTTTCTGACACAAACCTCAAGAAATAAAATAAATGGCACAAGCTGATTTTCTTGAGACAAGTGTCAGAAAAACAAACAAAAAACATCTACAAAAGAACGAGTCCCTGAAATATTTTCTACTTCAATCAGTTATATAATTTTAGTATAAAATGCAAAACAAAAAGCATATAAAACTTTTTGGTGCAGTGACATCACCCCTTCATCTCAGCTGATTTTACGACATGTAAAATGATACATATAGCAACTGTGTTTACCTTTGTGTAGGCCAGTCTAGTGAATCCTGCTCGAGCCTCTGTAGGTTCAAGGTATTCAATGATGGCAGATATCCCCGACGGTGGAATAATAAGACGTCCGATCGTCCCAAATTTACCAAACAATTCTTTTAGCTCATCAGTACTGGTTTTTGCCGGAAGATTCTTGGCTAATATAACAGTTTTGCTTCTAGCTGATGCTGCCTAGAAAGCAATGAACACTTGGTGTAGTGACAATCCTGTTTTACATACATCTATTATATGATTTTAAACATCAACAGAAATGTTAAAATGTATTATGTAAAATTACTTGTGACACGTCAAATGAATACCTTGGCAAAAACATGGATGTGAAGAGTGTCTACAGTCACAACAGAGCAGAAACATTTGGTGCTAAAATCGGTGACCTATCCACTTTAAAGCATTGGTCTCAATTTTATAATGATAAAAGCAGTTAGACTGCAACCTTAAGGTCAAGTATAAATAATCTCAATCAATCGATTGAATACAGCAAACAATACTGCATCTACAATTCAGCACAACTAATTTATTAAAATGTAATTATTGCACAAGATAATTATAAACATTACAGATTTAATGCACATTGCACAATAGTTACCTGACTAAACGAGTCCAATGAGATGGAATTGTCTATGAGGAATTCTCTTGTTTCAGCTACAATCTGTGTTTCTCCCAGTGCCATTCGAACACCAATACTCTCACGCCCTTCCTGAATTAAACACAATACTTTATTACAAACACTTTTACATACTAGTCCAAGCAAAACGTTTGTTTGTTTAATGACACAACTGAAGCACATTGATTAATAATCATCAGCTATTGTATGTCAAGCACAGTTTTATTGACATATTGTCTCAGAAAAAGCCAACTATTGTCACGTAGGCTACACTTTTTCAATTAGTGGCAAAACAGGTAATTATGGAAAAGAATAAACTAAAAAATCCACTTACCGGATCAAGTAATTTACTCTTAGTGGTGGCAAACTTTTCCGCCATCACATCGGCAATAGCATTGGCACCAAGAAATAAAGTATTCCAATTGTAGGAGCTAAAACAAAATTTAAAAAGTTTGAAACAATGTTTAAATATCCAGCCTTAAAAGCCATGCATATTTAGATTGGACCACAACTGAAAATTATTAAGTTTAGTAGACTAAGGCCACAACATGGTGGTGTATGCAAACTCAAATTATAATAAATCAGTTAAATTTACCAAACATTTTGTTTGTAAATGAAATTCAGTCAAACTCCCTGAGCTCAAACTTCGAATATTTCTATTACTCAAACTTGAAGAGTTGTTTCCGGGCAAATTCCTATACACAATAATAATAAATTAATGGACATTTGAAGTTTTAAAAGATGAAAATCCTTAATCTGTCAGTTATTTTGCTACATGAACAGAGTTGGAGAAAAGACAAGTGATTCAGCTCTCACTTCCAATTACAGAACAATGAATCATCAGTTACATGGAACAAAATGCACCTATCTCAAATTCAGCTTTTCCAATGCAAGGGATTCATCACATGTAATCATGCCAGATAAACAGAGCATTTACAATACCTCTTGGCTAGAGCTTTTTTCTCAGCTTCTTTCTTTTTCTTGAATGAGGATTTTTCTGTAATACACAACGAAACATAATATATCTGATATTTCAGTCTTTGCAAGCAATATTACTGGTCAAAATCACATACATTTGCTGCTTTGCAATATGACATCATGAGCTGTATATGTGTGATATCATATATCACTGGTTTTCAAACCACCTAATCACTGAAGTCATCAAACGTGTACTGACATCTTATCTTCTTTAGTGAAGATCTAGTAATGATATCAATAATTCTTTCTTACTGCCATTTTATTGTATATTACGTTGGCTAATTATTACAACCTTTTAATATGTATTACCAATTTTGTCAGCGGTGCTTGGATATAAGTGTTTAAAAACCATCTTACTTTTCTTAAAATTAACTTTTAGATTTTATTTTTAGCAACAAAGTACATTGTAAAATCAACACTTTTACCTGACAGTTCAATTTCTTCTGATTTAGCTTTACCAGGCAATATATGTAACATTCTTCCCTGAAGACAGAAATATGAAATCGTAAATACACTAATTAACACTGATTAAAGTATGTTCACACTCTATTTCTGCCATAAGATGGAGCTAAAATCATTTAGTAATACTATTGCTTTCGTTCCACTCAGATAAAAAAAAACATTTGCTTAACAATTCGACCGGAATACATTATTAATTAGCAATTATTGGGTGTCAAACTCATGGTTATATCGGCACAGGGGGAACCTGCTGTCACCACATAGGCTACTTTTACAGAATAATATGTGCACTTTCCTACAGACAGGATAGCACACATCACAACCACTGGTTGCAACAAAAATAACCCAACGGGTCTACCGAGGAAGATCGATCATTGAACCCATCGAACCTGCAAAAAATATCCTGATAATGTATTGCTAAGATTTATAAAACTTTTTTAAAAGTTATTCTCTAGTTTAGATGAAAACATGGCTTTCTTTTATTGACATATTTACAAATGTGCAACATTACCTATTAATACTGAAGCCATAAAAAAACATGACTGATTCCCTTTAAAGAAATAAAGAGATGAAACGGTTAGTAGATTGTGGCAACAAGATATGACTTGAAAGACAATTCACTCACCTGAAAAACCGTTCCATCGAGTTGTGTGAATGCCTTTACAGCATGCTCGGGCATCATGAAGGTGACATGAGCAAAACCTTTCACCTTCTTTGTGAGCCGATCAACTGGTAAATTCACCTCAGTCAACAAACCTGAAGAGAATAAAACAAATTTATTATATAACATTGGTAGGTTAGTTAGTTAACTATAACATATTTATGTGCTTATATCCAATTAAGATTCAAGCATGTCTGTCATGGTCACCCAGACCAGGTGCCTAGTTTTTACAAGATATATACATTTGTTGTTTCAATGAAGTGAAACAAAACTTGGTATGTTGCAGTAAATATTAAATAAAATACATTTTTATTTGTAAATAATTAATGTTGCTAATGAAATGCATGAATTAATGAGAAGTATAACTGGGGTGTTAGTTAAGAATGAACTTACCAAATGTTTTAAACAATTCTTCCAGATCTTCCTCCGTACATGCATAGGAGAGATTTCTCAAAAACAATCTTCCTGACTGAAAGCACAATGGAAGTATCAGATGAGTTATAACTATACATATAAGAATTGTCTCTTATTTCTTTCAGATTTATTCGATGATTGAACAAAAATTAAACATGTATTAACTGCATGAATTGGGTGATTCAAATAGAATTTTAAAATTCTTCTGCAGGAATGGTTATAAATTATATAGTAAAATATAAAGTAAAATTAACATGTTATAGACGTTACCTCAGCAATGCCTTCATCTTCCTCTACTCGGTCCTGTGACTGCAAAACATAACATCTACGTTAATTTGGAAAAAACAATTGAATTTAAGTTTCAAATGCTTTCAGTTAACAATCTGACGTTATAGATACAAACATGTTCTCTGGTACAGCTTTAACACCAAAATGTTTTGGGCTTTTTATTTATTTTATTTATTTATTTATTTTATTTTATTATGTTTTATGTCTCGGATTTTATACGTTTAATTATCAACTCCTGCCGATACATTCAATATCAACATATTCATGAAGTATCGTCTGTTACAAGATAATCTAGCTCAGAGTTGGAAACACAAAAAATGACCGAAAGACTGCAGAACATGTATTTTGTAGATCATGATATATTCAAGCACTTAACCAAAACAATAGCTATTCTCAAATACCTCCAAGGTCCTCAATTTACATTATAAAATTCAAATACCCTCAAGGTCTTCTTTTTACATTAAAACAATTCAATTACTTTCAAGCTTTCAAGACCTGTGTGAAACTTATTTCCTAACAGAATAAAACAAATGCTCACATTTTTTGGCTCCCAAGATCTTGGCTTAGATTGTACGACGTCGCAAGTTTCATCAGACTGTTTGGACCGTTTGAGGAGGACACGCTGTGCACCTTTAATGATAACGCTAATTAGCATACCAAACAGAGGTCATTCACCCCATGTAGTGCAGGGAGAACCAGTCTCAATAGGGAACATTTGTCCGACAGAGCACACCATAACCAACCATGGTCAGAAGCTCCAAAAGTTATTGTGACATCAATGCAATATTAAGAATTTCCAATGTCATTATGTCATTGAGGTCACACTAACTTTTGGCACTTACGACCATGGTTGATTACAACACCCTCTGCTATTCTTTCATACCATGTTATGTCTCTTACCAATACATGATCAGAATAATATTATGGATTGTTTGAACACTTTGACTAGTTTAGATGGTCAACAGCACATGCATCAAAACACTGACATGTTGTCTTTAAAATAAGGTTTGTTTGTTGAAGCCATAATAGTAAATAGGTTATGCAAAGAATGAAGAATTCCAAATAAAAGAACGTACCAATAAAGTTTTTGTTTCTTCCCATAGCTTGTTCAAGGTCTTTTTCACTGGCAAAATCAACAAATGCCACACCTAAAACATAGAATATGCTTGATCAAACTCAAATGTGACCGAGTATTTACTGCATTTTTGTTATCTTCAAGTATAAATTAAAATCTCAATATTAACGACAAATACTTACACAATAAATTATTTTGACTGGTTCTAATTTTACACATTTATATTGACTTTTAATAAAATTAACATATTTTAACACATTTTACTAAATGTAGACAAACTCTTTCCTTTTTTATGAAAAAGACTATAAAATGCTATTGACATTATATAATTTATTAAAACGGACTGTTGGTTAATGAACCAAATGAACAAAGCTGCATCTCAAAATATATAGCTTAACATTACAGTGCACAAATACCGAGTCAGTTAAAACATTTATACCAATGGGTCTCATCTGAGAATTTCTTGGTATTCGGATACTTTTTGGTTTTAGTGGCTTGAAAAATTCATGAACTGATTTCTGTAATAAGAAAAAAAAGAACATTCTGTGGATAATGAAATAACTCAATATATGTCAGTAAAAGAATGACCAGTCAATTATTCTGGCCCAAAAATGGAGAATACAAAAGTTAATACGCTATTACTAGAGATTAATGCTGTCAACAATGGACATCAAGTTTAACCATGGAAGTTCATAAATCAAATTATCTCCCCTTAATAATAAGTTCAGGCATACAAATAAATATAATTATATCAAAAGTGTAATTTTTCAAGTACTGGTGATTTTTTGTATACTGAGGTGTGCATTGACCAAATATAGGAATAATAAGCAAAAAAAAACAACAACAACAATACCTCTCCAAAACTTTGTTTCATTCCTCTCATTTTTAATACAAATCTTTTGCAAGGTTCAGTCTTCTGAAAAAAACATCAAGACATTTAATGCTAAATTTAAACTAAATTAAGTCACAAATAATGAGTATGTTGGTGCAATAGCATTATATACACAAACAAATATTCTTGTCATTAAAGAATAAATGATTGAAATAGAAGAAAATGAAAATCAAACCTTACCCCAACAATATATTTATAAAGAATGGACAGATATTTTAACAAATCTAACTCAAAACAACAAACTGAAATAAATCCAAACCTTGTCTTCAACAGGCAGATTCTTTTTAAGAGTTATCTTATCATCCTTTTTAAATTCTGAATTTGTGTTTCCTTCTCTCTTCTTGATCTTCACTTCTTTCTCTATTTCATTATCACTATCACTCGTAGAATCTGTTTGTATTTTTGTGCATTTAACCTTTTTTACTTTTCCATCAACATCTACACTGCTAGATTTATATTTATCACTGGTTTTTGTTTTTTTGTTAATCTTTTGCAAAGTCGTTGTTGTCTCAACTTCGTCTGAATCTTCACTTGAATCTTTAAACTTTTTCAACTTTTGTTTCTGTTTGAGAACTTTTGTCTTTCTTTTATTGTGTGCTGTTTTGTTTTCTTCATCGGAATCACTTGAATCGAGCAACAGTTCGGATGTTTTCACTTTAGATTTTAGATACTAAAAGACAAAGATGATCAAAGTTATAGTTTAAACATGAATATACATTTCACAAGCTGGAGACAAAAAAAAGCATAAAACACAAATACTTAATAATACTTACTTAATATTTTGTTAACTATGTTTTGGGGCCAATAAATGTCTAAAATGTTAAAACACTACGGGAGTAATTATTAATAACATGCAAATTCAATTAAGGCCTATCATAAAATATTGTTTGTTTCTGGTTACCCGACCGACCCTAATTTGAACCTGCCGACCATAAATCTTTTTTTGTATGTCGAAAACATTTTTTTAATATAACACCGATTTCTACGAAAACATTGCAAAACTATTAACACCTATTAATATCCATATATAAAATTATTTTCCTACCTACCTACCCTATATTTTTCCAGTATGTAATAGGACACGAGTAACTTTTTTCTCTCGGCCGAAGTATTAAATGAGTGTTGTCTTTGTCAACCGTATCTTTTTGATAATAATAATAATAATTGTCTGTACAACATGGTTTTCCCAGAATTGAGGTATTCATGAATCTTATCTTGTCTTGATGTCAATATTTATAAATCTTCCTACCTCCAAGTCCGAAAGTCCAGTTTTGTTAACAATATTGTCCATGGTTTCACTTGAAGCATCTTATGAAAACAAAATGAGCCAGATATTAGTTTTAAATATAATCAAAAGACTAAGATAAACAATATATTAATATATCAATGTTTTGAAAACAATAATTACTTTTATTGTTTTCAATTTTATTATGACAAACAAATAAGATAAAAGTATTATTAACGTATAATATTAAACAAAAACAAAGTACAATTAAAAATAAGATGTATTAAAAGTATCTGCTTGAAGACTCGTTAAATACAATTACCATTTATTATACGGTTTGAACATAGCTCACTAAAATCTGCAAAATTCACACTATATTTCACATTGTATTAATTAAGTAAGTTCATCTTAAATTATAAATTTACCACTATCTTCCGATGATGGCATCTCATCGTCATTTTCTGAAGAACTGGGTTCTTCAAACATAACATCATTTCTTCCTTTGCTGATAGGGGAGGTAACTGCTGCTGTCTTTATGGCATCATTACTCCAAGTTGGTTTTATGCCTAAATTCTGATGAGCATCCAAAAACTCTTGGAATTTAGGGTCATCATTAAGCTAATGAAAAAAAAAGAAGAATACCTTACAATTTTTTTTTTTTTTAAATACTGGTAATTTAGTCTCAATGTAAAATATAAAAGTAGTTCTGGATAATATATAAAACTGATTTTCTTGTAAATACGAACAAGAGATAGACACATGCACAACTGTAAATGAGCACCATCAGTAAATACCTAGAACATGACTGCTAAACACGTGATATAAAACAGAAGTAGGTTATCATTTATATCCAAGTCAGATGAAAGAAAGTGTATGGCATGTGTGTAATGAATGAATAAAGTCAAATTTAAGGACACTCCAGCACGAAAAAAAGACATCGGCTATTGATTTCCAAAATATGGTATATTGGCATGTGTGTATTACAACAAACTATTGCATCAATGTCTTGTTCTTCATTTTGGTCAATATTATTTGTGGTACTTCCATATCATTTATGCATCCACAGTGACATTAAAGAGACAAACCCATGAAAATATAGATGTATTCAATACTACAGGAATTGATCAAACCTACATCTCCTAGAATTTCATTCAACTTTTCGTCTTTGGCCTTCTTCTTTTCAATTTTCTTTTTCTAAAAATAGGTACAATAAAATAATGACATATGGCTATCAACAAATCAATACTCACATTGATGATGATACGTTGTTTTACAAAACCCAATAATAATAAAAACTAAATATACAAAATCAGTAAATAATAAAAGAGCTTGATATTGAATTATGCCATCTTCAATTTCCATTCTTGGATTAATCAACTGAACAGTTTTATAATACAGTCAAGAATACATGTATATGTATATAAATTATAATTTTCAATAATGCTCAAAGAATCATGAAATCTTTAACTAAAATATAATCATCTTCATGGTGAACCTTGAATAGGACCCTATAATTACAAAAAAAAATATGTCAAAAGGGGGGATAATTTATATACCTCAGAATCATCTGCCCTTGTATTTGTTTTCTTCTCTTTCTTCTGGTGCGCTGAGCTTTCTTCCGAGTATTTGCTCCATGCCCGCGGTTTTGTTTTATCACCAAAGTCTTTGGAAAATTCAACCTGAAACATTCTTCATATATTCTTGTATCAGCAGGCCACAAACAAATAATACTCTTGTTTCGAGTAACATTTAGGAAAACTAAAAGGGATGTAATATTCTATATGTATTGCCCTTCTGTCCTGGATAAATCGTATTTGAACATAAGCATCTTAAACAAATATTCCTGTTGAAAGCCCATTGTAAAAGATTTTATTATGGTATCACATTACACTGCATGTAAAACAGCTTTATTGATCTTAACATATTAAAATACTAATTGTGCGAACTTAAACTGATATTTTCAGCAAGATAATTATGAGATAATTTTACTGTAACAGAAAAAGACTACACACCTGTACTTTGGAGGCTTTTATGTAAGTCCTATCAAACTGCTTTATTGCTTCACTGGCCTGCTCATGTGTCTTGTAGCCAATGAAAGCAAATTTCCGAAATACACCATCTTTTGTAAATTTCAGAGAACAATCTGTAATTTGGCCAGCTGTTCCGAACACACTACGCAGATGATCTTCCTTGACCTACAAAAAATGGTAATGGGTCGTTTCGCCATTAATACCCGTTCGCACGAGTCGATTCGTCCTGGGTCGATTCGCCCTGGAAAGTGAGTCGTTTCGCCCTACTTTTTATTTTATTAATAAACAGTTTTAGTTAACTAATTAATTAATTAATTGATTACATATTGTATTAGTCTTTTTGTGGGCAACAAAGCCTACGGGAGGATGTTACTAATCAGTGTGTTCTTAACGAATTTATATTCTGTTACGATCCTCAAAGAAACAATATTAAGGAAACTTATCCCTTTAATATTTACGTCACTTGACAATAAGCACAAATGACTAAAATTTCATTGGATACAGTCACGTAAGTTATATATTCAGTACTCAGAAATTGTTTTTAAATATGACCAACAACCATTCTAATTCCTTTTATTCTTACAATGTCATTCACCTGAGTATCATGTTCGTTGCACGTGCGACCAAGGCAGGAAGCACCGTATATGTGGAACTGGTAAGTGTCTTATAAAAATATTATAATTAAGTATTAATGAAATGAATTAATAAATAACAGAAATGTATATTTAATATAATGAGTTATATTAGATAAGTTACGTCAAACATCTTAATGGCCAACACTGTATTTTTAATTTATATAATGGCAATAAGAAAACATTATACTTTGTAATGTTATTCACTATGCTTTATTCTTTAATGTACGCACTATACTATATGTAATTTATCTCGTGGAGAGGCATTTACATAGGCTGTTTGCCAATCCACTCACTTACCGAATAAATATTGTCTACATAAAACAATAAATACGTCTGTATGCCTACTACCGGTATTTATGTTAATAATTTCTTGATGTTCATCTTGTTTATTTGTTGTGTAATCCTTTTGATAAACATGTTCAATAACATATTTCAAATCAATCGACCAATTAATATAACTATAATGATGTAATACATGTAATAGTGCAGTAATAAAATTGTTTTAAAATTAAATTTTTCTTTTTTGTCAAGAATCATTAAATAGTGGCAATACTGCATTCAATGTAACTTTACTACCATATTATAAACAGCGATAGCTGAATATAAAGGAATTATCACTAAACTGTATGTCTGTCTTTTATAAACACGAAATCACCTCACCTTGTTTGTTGTTTTTTTAAATTATATTACTTACACACAACCCCCTACAGACGGCTATGTATAATAAATAGCCCCCTACAAAACACACACCCCCTAACACAGTATATATATATTGCATGTATATTATGTTTATTTTCAGTAGCTAGTTAGCTTTTTAACCAAAACAAACACTATAAGAACCCACGTTCTTCAAACTAGATAGATAGGTTAGCATAATACTTCTCTCCTTGAAATTGCCAAGGAAAGGTTGTTTTTTTGGGGTGGCCTTTGGTCGTTGAAGTGGTTGCATAGAGTAAGGACGATAGGGGCAATAGGAACAACCTAAACAACATAAGTTATTACAAATACCTCGCATTTATTATTCTTGGAAGAAAATGTGGGGAGGGGGTGTTACATGGCATTTAAAAGCGTTAAAGGACTAATAACACGTAGAATAAGGTTAATGTATTGAAAAGTTACATATCCAAAGTATCAATACCAGGGGTGCAGAAATGGAGAATTTTTCACTAGCCTGCCGGGCCAGAACCAATGAAAATTTACTAGCCCGCCAGAATTTCTACTAGTCCGCCAGCCTATATATAATTTTTAAATATTATTTTAATATACACTCAGGGCTCAAAGTTTGGATTTTTTTTAGGAGCACTGTGCTCCTAACTTTCTAATTTTAGGCGCACAGTTAAATATTTTACAGGATAAGCACTGGTGAATGCTCATAGCAGTGATGTTGGACCGTTTTTTTAAGTGGGGGCGGGGCGCTAAGTATAGGCTAATATGCCTGAATTTCTGCACCCCTGAAAGTGTACCGAACTAATATGTCAGTTCCGAATCACGCATTTGTTAGTTTTGAATTACTCATTTGTTGGTAAATTCCTCCTTTTTCATTGTGTACGGTCTTTTGTATCAAAATAAATCAAGATTTATAATAGCCTTCGTCTTTCTTGAACGAATGGGCATTAACAAATATATCCTAGGCTATATTGGTCAGTTTCCAAACCATTTTGGACTCGCACATTTGTATCACGCGATTCGCTCTCCGCATCATTGAACCAGATGTTTAGGCAGACGGATTTACATGTTAAGGACTTGTTCTAAAATAGTTGCTTTTTTGGGTACCAGATGTCAGGAGAAAAGGTCATGCAGGTAAGCATGTATTTTGAATGCAGGAAGTAGTTTATAACCATGTTATTATTGAAGATTCCATGTGTATCCGACAATTACACCATTTGGTTGGAGAGATCGGTGACCGTAGCGTTGCATTATTGACAAAATGTAGAAAAAGTCGGATTTACCCAAGGGTTCGGAATATGTACCCTATATATTTTACAGCAAATGTACTATTTCAGTATTTGTGAAATAAACTTAAAAGGACTTTAGAATTTTTTTTTTTAAAAGAAAAGAAATTATATTATTCCTAATGACTTAAATTTATTTACGATGTTCGCTTCTAGGTAGCACCTACAGTTCATATTATTCTCTATCATCATAGACTGTATGTTGTTACCCCCGACGTGAATCACGAAAACAAAAGTCGTGAGTGACATTATTGTAACTATTGTATTTACAAAATAAAGCTTACCGCGTCGGGGTCATTGCTTGGGCTAGGTGACCGCTGTATTGTCACCAAAGCCATTGGCAAGACCCTGATTACAGTACGTCCAGGTGGTAGTCGTTTATCTCGATCATTTGTATACAAAAAACGATCTTATCCAAACTAAAATTGATCCCGCCCCGATCAGGAAATACTATTATTTGCATATGCGCAATGACAGAAAATGATTTCCGGTCTAAATGCATTCGGGAACTATCGGATATGTTCGTTGCTACATTCGGGAATTTGCGAGGAACAAAACACGATTTTCTTTACAAAATATTGTATCGCAGGCATTTAGGGTATTAGCTTGCCAAATTACAGACATTTATATTCCAAGCATTTGCCATAATAACTAGATGGTTTTTTTTGTCAATCAAGTGTTTTATCATCCTTTAGACTAAATAATTATGTCCTTTACAATAATAAATATGAATATGTTTAGCCTTGTTATAAGTGTGAGGAGACGATGAATATGAACATGCTGTACGGAAAGTTGGGTTTGGCCATTTTGTCACTAGGTATATGATAACTGTCATAAGCACAACCCAGCATTGCAGAAGAAATTACAAATAAGATTTCAGATATTTTACAACCATCGTCGTTAAAAGTGTGAACACTTGTATATGTTTGTTTAATTCAATCAATCAGTGTGTCAAACATCAGCTTAATTATCAGTCTGATTAATCTGAGAAAGATCAGATTATTAAGTCCACTACATCGTACATTTCTGGATTATATAGTTAAATATATAATATGGAAAATAGCATGAATTTTATATTATACTGCGCTGCTAATAGCAAAAAGGCTGTGTTTTTTTCTGTAAGGTACCATACTTAAGATATTTGACACCCAATAGCAACTGGTTGGTATACGAATGTCTTTGTGTATATTGTGCATTGTTGTAGGCCTATATAATAAATATTTAAATGTACAATGAACAGGTCCGTAGCCTATATTCGTCAACGCAAAATTTCACCTCATACTTCGTGCCCCACCATAAGCCTAAACAACCCCACCTCTCAAAATCCTGGCTACGGACTTTGGTCAATATCGCAAATTATTATTGTAAAGGTGCTGTTACAACTCAAGAGGTCTACGTTGTTAAGAATCTGCAAGAGCCGCTGTTAGGCAGACCAGCGAT
>JAUTCZ010053375.1:0-10728 GCA_032273805.1 Melanodrymia brightae | reverse complement strand
GAATAATTTAATAACTTGGTTTTAAATTCATTGTGGTATCTGAGATGGGTAGCAGGGCGTTGTCCAGCAGTAAAGTGTCCGCCTGCAGCTCAATGGGTCGAAGGATCGATCCTCCTCAGGGGGACCCACTTGCTTATATCCCATTCCAACCAGTGATCTACGATTAGTCTATCAAAGGCTGTGGTGTGTGCTATCCTGTCTGGGAAAGTGCACATAAAAGATCTCTAGCTGTTTCTTCTTTGACCAAGTGTCAATATAACCATGCGTTTGACATCCAGAAACACTGTTTGAATGTGATTTTTCAGCAAAATTAACAAATATATATGTTTTGTTTTATTTTCATAGAGTGTCTACCTGTGGCGGGATGGGTCAAGGGATTGATCCTCCACAAGGGAGCGGGACGTAGCTCAGAGATAGAGTGTCCGCCTGTGGCGGGATGGGTCGAGAGATTGATCCTCCACAGCGCAAAACATTTTATGGGCTATTTTCCATTCCAGCCAGTGAAACATGTCTGGTTTATTGAATTCCGTGTTGTGTGCTATTCTGTCTATGGGATAGTAGCCCATGAAGCGGCGACAATGGGTTTCCTCTGGGACCATGTGTCAATATAACCATGCGTCTGACGTCCAATAACCGCTGATTCATAATCGATGTGTTTCTAATGGCGTCGTTAAATAAAACAAACTTTACTTTACTTTTCCTAGTCTGCATCTAATATTGGGACATCTGTCTATTCTGAAGGACCATTACTCTGAAGGTCCCTCATCTAAAGATATACTAAATTATAGGATGTAAAAGTTTCCAGTTTTGTTCTACCATGCTAAATGTTGCCACAACATGCTTTATATTGCTTTGCTCTTCCATGACACATTTCCTGCCCCTCCCCAAACAAAGCTGCCACCGGGAAAATAAAAAGATATTTTTATTCATGGACTGCCATAAAATAAAAGTGTAGCATTCTTTGATGATCCAAAAAAATGGGAAGAATTAAAACTTACAAAGTTTACGTCACTGCATGTCAAGTAAAAACAAAAACATGCTCTGTGTATTACATCATTTATATGCATAAGCTTATGTGTATCTTCACTGCTAACTAGCCAGTCACCGCCAACCGCCCCTTCTTGAAAGGATAATGTAATGGGAAACAAGCAATTAACATAGGTCAACCTTATTGAAATTGCAATCTTTGCATTAAATTCTAAAATCAATAAGTAATTTTTGGTTTAAAACAAAATGTTAATATATTCATCTATGACTACCGGTATGTTCCTTTAATGGTAAGTCTATAATAATATTTTCCCTGGTAGATGAATATTGATGGTTTCACAAAATGTTGTGTTATCATACGGGTTGGCTAGTTGCTTGTACATGGTGTATTGGATGACTCTGATGAGTTCAATAGATCACTCAATGACAGCGTAACGTTGTGCAACCGATAACTTAATTACAGTTGTAAAACCAACTGATATGCTTTGCTGTCACATTATTCCTCCGAAATTCTCCCGTTTGCAGCTAATGCAATTTGACAAGTTGTAATTTGCAACAAATGGCTGTGAAACGTTAAAGCAAACCAGTATTTAAAACATTAAAATGACAAGATGTGTTTAAATCACGGACTGGGCAGTATTACACATCCGTTTTATGTGTGCAAGCTTTAATTTATGTACTGAAGCCATAACATTTTGAATTTACTTGGCAATAAAGTCTTGAACAATCAGCAGGACTGAGGTAATCAGATTCAGCCATGTTCTCACAGTGAGAACACTCGCAACGATAAAAACCAAACTCACTTCGATCATTTCAAGCTATGGGTCCATATTTTGTGATCAGAATTCTGTATGAGCTAGCACACTGGAACTGTGGGCTTTCGGTTGTAATCTCAGTTGAGACACACAGCCTTTTTCTGTCTGATAAAAAGGTACTTTACAATGCATGGAAGTTATTGCTTGTCGACTTTCATTTGTGTTAAGGGTCCTCTTTAATCCTTTTTGTGGCATTGGTTTTTATTGCTTGGAATATTATTGGCGGAAATATTTTCAATGCAGTTACGTTATACGGTTTGAGCAATACATTTATATTTTTGTAACATTGGTGGACATTTTTGCTTGTGTTTGAAACAGCGTTATTATATGTAAAAGGAGTTTACTTTACATAATTTATATAATTAACGAACTTGTTAATTTATTGAATGACTGGAAGAGTGAAATTTGTAAGATGAACTGTAAGGTAAAGATAAAGTCAGTTTATTTAATGACACCACTGGAACACATTGATTATAAATCAGCGGTTATTTAATGTCAAATGCATGGTTATATATCGACACTTGGTCACAGAAGAAATCCACTGCTGCCACATAGGATACTTTTCGTTGAATAACAGCAAGGAATCTTTTATATACACTTTCCAACAGACAGGATAGTACACACCACAGTCTTTGAACTGTAAGGTTCATTAAAATATTTAATTTAAAGTGGCAATCTCATCGTTTTTATTTGTACGGTTCCTAAACTTAATTAATTAAAATGGAATATGATAAAAGCCTTTAAAATTAAATACTTGAAAGCATTTACACAATTTGGATTGTATGGCTTCAGTACCATATTATATTCTATGTGTGTTCTTTACAAATCAAACTTGCATGTTAATTCCCAAGCATCGTCATTAGCCATGACTAAAAAAGTACATAAAAATTGTTGTGCAGTCTTTTCAAATCCCAATTTCCTAATACCAGTATGCAACATTTATAATAAACCTCAATATTTTAGCATTCTTTTACCAAAAATTTATATTAATTTAATTATCATTAGTTAATCAATAAGCTCTTAACTGAATCATCAAAAATATCAAATGTTAGAAAGAACGGCATGCACAAGTGGACAACATAGTTGTGCTTTTGTCAGACCTCAATCTGCTAACTGTTATCCTCAATTTTATGCCATCTCCGCCATGATTGACATCTTAATGAATGTTCATTGTTGCTGGCGCCTGAGATGGGTGCCAGTTGATTCCGTTGATTCATCGTTCTGGTGCCAAGGATCCTATCTGACGGCATTTTTCCAGACTGGCAAGTTTGGTCCGAATGTGCCTATTAAGACCCATCTGCAAGGGTTTGGCCTTTGCAAATTTTAATTAGGCAAGATTAAGAGCTTTTGTTTGACATGCGGTCCCTCTGACCGACTGATATTAATAAAAGTCTTGAGATCAATAGGTAAGCTGGCAGTGACGATGTGCCACATTGTTGAGCAGAAAGCTGTCAAAGTTGACGGCTTAAAGAGGTTCCCTGGTTCAGCAGTGGGAGATTTGTATTAAGCTGACCAGTGATTGTGTGAAGACATTTCTACAAGAATGTCATTACTGTGGAGTTATGTGAGATTGTCTTACGCAATCTATAAAAGGATTTCCTATTTAATTATTTGAAGGTAAACACGATCTTACAACAGCTCCTCCATGTTTGTCAACTTTTCTAATTAATTTCCTTTTTAATGGAGGAAATTGATTGACTTTTGTCACTATTAATTAAATTAAAATTAATAGCTTTTTATAAAATTACATATAAACGAGACCAGTAGAAGACATTGATTACCAGTAATTAGTCATCATCTATTAGTAAACATAAAGTTTATTTGTTTAACAATACCAATGGGAGGATATTGATTAATAATCATTTGCAATTGTACGACAAACACATAGGCTAGTCTTTTTTAATTAGCAGCAAGGGTTCTTTCATACACAATGTCTCACATGGCAACACATATCAAATCATATGGTAAACTTGTACACCATTAGTTGTAATGGGAGAAATGGAATGCTTGTAACTAGTCCACTGTGGAGGATTGATCCTTTGCATTCGTGCACCTCAAGTACATGCAGCAACGATTGATCTCAATCTTGCTCGCATTAGCCGTTTCATGTCAAATACAATGTATTTCATTTTGGTAATTTTGACAAATGGTCTACAGAGGAATTAAGCTATATTTATTTTCGTTAGCAGCAAGGTATGTTTTCAATACTCAACATAGAAAGAATAATATATACCATGAAATTTGGTAACACATCAGTGCTGCCACTGTTAATAGAATCGAGTGTCAGTTCTAGGAAGGGGTGAGGGATGTAGGTAGTACAATTACATGTAGATGATACAGTTGTAGTTATGTTGTGGTTCATGTTGAAGTGTGTCAGATGAAGAATACTCAATATTCTGAAGACCTGTTACTGTTAGTCTGAAAGTTCATTGGTCAAAAGGCTTTCTGTTAGGATTATGATTTTATAGGATTACGTTTACAGTAGAGTGAGGACAGTGAACTGGTGGACTAGCTATAATGCCGTAATGGGCTTTCCTAATGACAGCATGGCACACAGCTGTCATATTGCCATAACTTCACTGACACCACATGAACCCACCAGTGAACTCACATACTTGTTCATATTTAATATGCTTTGTGTCCTACTATAAACATAGCTACACATATTCACTAAAATACCAAACTATTTTTCTTACATGTAGATGTACATGTAATCCTGGGATAAAAAGGTCACAGGTGTTTTCAACGGAGGACTAGGGAAAATATCCATTCCATCCTCCTAAAATATTATTGTGCCATTCTGATCTGTACATGTAATTATGTTTTTACATTGAAAATAAAGTTGCCCTTTTTACAATTATTAAAAGTAGTCCCGTCTTAAAATATGCCCTGTATCTGCTCCTCAAAGTCTACTTAATTTTTGCTAAATCTCAAAGCACTGGAATTGTTTTTACCAGTATTTTCATTAATCCTTTTCAATGACTGTCCATTATTGTCATTAAATATTTGTCAATTTGTTTGAAAAAATCTGTTTAAATACCAAAATGTTTGAGAAAATATACTCATTTAATGATTACTCAATATAGAGAATTTACTCTAGATCATTTACTGTGGAATATTGACTCTAGAGTATTCACTGTGGAGCATTATCTCTAGAGCATTGACTGTGGAGCATTATCTCTAGAGCATTCACTGTGCAGTATTCACTCTAGAGCAGTCACTAGAGTATTGACTGTGGAGCATTCTCTCTTGAGCCTTCTTGTTGTTCAGCTGAGATATTGAGTTAAAGCAATTGCTAGCACCAATTTTCTCATCCTGGCTCTTCCTATATGATAGATGTCATGAATTATTTGAGACCGGTCAGCCTCGGGGTAAGCTAATTCTGATATATATGACTGTAATCTGTGGCCGGACTATGCCAATATTTACGGCAATCTGTGATTTACATCATGCCTGGGAGGATTAACCCATCAAGTGAATTGAAGAGTTTACATTTAATCAGGCCCGAGGCACCGGGGTCAGGATTAAACCACACTGTCATAGAACAATAACAGTGCATCACCTCTAATGTGCTTACCACTGCCGCTCGGTCCATAGTTGTCATATGTATGATTGTTATACAGGCTGCTCCACTGGACATTGTCAGTGACAGGTAAAATGTTTCTGCCTGTACTTCGTGTCACAACATTTGTAGTATGTTTTTCGTAGATAACTTTAGTTTCGTTCAACGTAGATAAAAAGGTAAACATTTTTGAAAATTAAAAAAAAGTCCTATTTTTGTGTGCAAATTATGTAACTTTAGGTTAACACATAAATATATTTTAATGCAAATACATAAAAAAATGGTCTGAAAAATCCATCGTCGGCCATTGATAATTGTGGATTTTGCACACAAAAATAGGACTTTTTTAATTTTTCAAAAATGTTTACCGTTTATCTCTACGTTAAACGAGACTAAAGTTATCTACGAAAAACATACTACAAATGTTGTGACACGAAGTATAGATATCCTAGGCTGGTATTTTAATATATAGATAAAGTTTGTTTGTTTAATGACACCACTGGAAGACATTGATTATTAATCAGCAGTTATATTGGATGTCAAAATGTACTGTTGTATCGACACTTTGTCACAAAGGAAACTCACTGCTGCCCCATGCTATTAGTCCAATAACAGCAAGGGATCTTTTATGTGCTCTTTCCCACAGACAGGATAGCACAAAACCTTTGATAGACCAGTCGTGGATCACTGGTAGGAATGGGAAATAACCCAATGGTTCCACTGAGGAGGATCGATCCGTCAACCTATCTAAGCTCAGTCAGACACTCTTGCGCTGAGCTACGCCTTACCCTGCACCTTTTTAATATATAGAGGATATCTACAATTTTAGTGGATAAAGGAATTATTTCATGAGTTACGGAACAAATGAACACCATTTCATGAGTGGCACTGCAGCCTGTCTCATAGAACTGTTGCATCTGCTTTTTTTATAGTAGTTTACTGATATGCAAGTGTCCACCTCGCTAAGTGTTATTGAAAGCCATTAGTCATCCAATGTTTGTCATTAAATTTTCATAATTATGTTGGGCTAGAGATCATCAAGTGATGAGGATTATCAGATGGGTAAGAAGATTAAGCTGATGTAAAGCTTCAAGTCATTATGTGGCTGTAGTTTTCAAACAAACCATTAAATTGTTAAGGAGATTATTATCTGCTGTATTCTGGCACTAATAGATATGTCCACAGTGTCCAATGGCCACCTTAAAACAACTCTTAATCGACTACCATATCTGTACTACCCGGTATATAATTATAGTACAGAAGACCATACAAAAATGAAAAAAAAATAAATAAAAAGTAAATTGCCTGCATCAAATAAGATGTATAAGGAGTATGAGCAACTGCAGCTTTAACTGGAAGTAAATGAATTATGCAAATACTATTATCTAAATTTGCATACCTTTATAAAGTCAACATTAACTTTTAGGCAATATACATGTACATGTACGCCTACGTGTAAATTTGGAACATGTATAGGATACATTTATGAAATTGGCCGATGATATTCTTTAACACTAAGGGTTACAAGATTGAACCATCTTTTAAATCTTTCAAATGACATGTAGCCTCAACTCCGCATCGATCCTGTGACTCCTTTGAAGAATATCAAACCAGGTTATATTGGTGGCATTAAATTTCCCGCAATTTCCAAAAAACTCAACTCATGACATGTCACATTTCCATTGCAAAAACAACATTGTTGTCTTTTTAATGGTTAAACGACAAACGCGAAAATGATAGAAATGCGAATAATACCCGTTTTACAGTAAATACTATACCCTTTACATAATTATATGCTGCATTGCTGAGTTGACATTGTCTTCAATGGAATTGTTTTGGTAACATGCAGACTAATAACTATATTCGCGGTCTTTTACAGGAAGCACATGTACTGCCACCATTTTGAATACTACATTCTGCATTTCAGAATGACCTTTTTTCATCAGCTTTGCAATAAGTATGAGTGTTAAAGATAAATAGAATGTACTGTATATATATATACTTGTCTAGCAGATGGTGCACTTAATAAATGTGTTTGCTACACCAGGTTGGTCATGAAATGAATAACTGGTGTGACAGGATCGCTGTCCCACTATTACAGTGCAAACTCCTCACCCATCAAAAGTACAAATAGCTAATGACACTATATATAAAATATAATGTTCATATCGGACTCTAGCTGAGTTTGCAAATATTCCATAAGTAGATGTTACAGGACATAAAGGTCAGTCACATTGCTGCACAGGTTGACTGTTGTCGACTGGTTTGTTCTTTATGTTCAGGTGATGATCTTCTCCTCGCAAGTTGCTGTAACCGACGACCAAGTAGGGAATCTTCCACACTGTGTCGTCAGTCTTTTAATAGACATTTTCTCTTGTCAGGTTGATGCGCCAAGGGAAGTTGCCCTATAGCACTCCGTCTGGGCCAGGATTACCTATTGCCGCCCAGGCCCAAGCCTATCTTGAGCAGAATGTCCGTGCCTGGATGAACCCGAAAAAGTGCAGTCAGGTTAGTAGAGCACAAATTGTTTTGGAATTATGAACATTTCTTTTTTTAATCATATTTATATCACAAGTTTTTTTAATATATATTTCTTGTTATTCTTAAATTTTTATTATTTTTAAATTTTTTTATTAGGGAATGCACCCTAAATAACACAAATGAAATGTGACATAAATTGTTATATGCATTCATAAATAACAAGAAGCAAAAATAATAGAAGTGTGTACATGAATAATAAATAAGAAAGGGAGCAAGAATTAAAGACCATCACTCTCCATTTTGGCACGAAAAGTGTGATCATGTACTTGACAATGAAGTAAAACGAGTTGTACACAAACAAACTTTATGATAGCAGAAGAGAAAACACTGTGCATATATAATATTATATGATTCTAAACATCAACAGAAGATCTAAATTTTAATGTCATTATCTTAAATATAAAATTGCTTGTTACATGTCACACGAATACCTTGACTAAACATGGATGTGCAGAGTTTGAAAACTTGAGTGCTATTGTCTGGAAACACAGCAGAGCAGAAACGTTTGGCTCCAAAATCAGTGATAAATAGTTGAGTTGAATGACAACATGTGGATTGGTGGTATTCCCCCAGGTTATGGACAACAACAGGAAGCTGTTTGCACCGAGGCATTGTTTGCTTATCCTTTTTACATTATATTACATCACTATAATCCAGTTATCTTGTTTCTAGCTCTCCCAGTACCATCACTGTCAATTAGTAACACAGCACCTCTTACTCCACAGCACATAACCGGGTGTGATAAGTCAAACCTACTTGACCACATCAGCTCATCCCAACTGTTAAAGGGGATGGGTTGCCTTATTTTGGCATGGAAAGCTCGATCATGTGTCAATGAAGTGATATGAGTTATAGGCAACCAAACTTTAGTTTAACAGAAAAGAAACTATTGTCTAATTACATTTATTATATAATTTTAAATAGCAATTAAGGCTCAAGCACATCTGTCCTGAACAAGCAGTCCAGCTGCTTCGACTACCAGCCCATGACGGAAGTATTTGATAGTATGAGAGAGGAATCTGCTGCTTATTACTAAACAGCAATGAATCTTGTATATATGTGTTCTCACACAGACAGGATAGTATATACCACGCCATTTGTTAACCCATAGTGGGATCCTGGCTGGTGTACTCATCAAGGTTGGAGCTAGTACTGCGATTAAAAATCCCTTCGCTTTGACTGGGATTTGAACTCAGTACCTACCAGCCTGAAGCCCACGCAGGCTGATAGTGTTCACTTTACATCTGTTGACAAATGAGTAAGTGTTTGTGTTACTACACTCCTGGTTTTCTCAGCCTGTCGTACACTATCTGCTGCAATACCCTGCCATGTTAAATGTGTGGAAAGCAAATGTTGCCCTTTATGTGACAGGGAATTTGTTTTCTAACTTTACAACTAAAACGTTAAGAGACATAGAATGATGTTTTAAGGTAAATCTTAACATTTCCATTTGTCAAGTGAGGCCAAGATAAAAACAATTGTGTTTTCCATCAGAGCTTTTTAAAAATTAAAGGAGTAGATCCTCTTATCCCAAATATTATAAGATCATTTCTGAATATACCTTTGGTCATTTATAGTTCATAGGATCTCCTCAACTCACTAAGATCAACTAACGTTTCGAGGACTGAATGGGCAGAGTTGACAGAGGTTGTGCTTGGCAAACAACAAATTACAAACCTCTTAAATTTATTACTCCTTTGAATCGGAAATGTCATCCTAAGTTGACTAACACTAAAAAAAAAAAGAAAGATATTTATACTTGATTTAAAAAAAAAGAAGATAAAAATCAACTTTTTCTGTGAATTGCAAATTTTTTTCATCCAAAAAGAGACGCTAGAAAAGTGTTCCGGATTATGCTAACCCTGCCTCCAATGACTCAAAGTCTCTTTCTGCAAGTGTCAATACATGATGTATGGTGGCTTCTGTAACACCACATTAAAAGTCTCCGACCGTCTTGAATATTTAATTGTCCACTGTTTTAGCACTCTGCGGATTCATCTCCAAACAAGTCATTTTACATTTCATCAACCACGGACAACATTCTTAGTAAATGAGAAAAAATTCAATAAAACATGTTGCGAAAATACCACCGGGATTCCGATATCATTACAATCATGGCCACAAGAGACGTGACTGTTTAATTAAAGTTTGGGTGACATCTGCTTTTCTGTGCTCATCAAGCATGCACTTTTTCCACTTGCGACTCGCATTTTCACTGTTGTGGCATACAGCATCTGATTGGTTTCTCGACAGAGCTGAATCTTAAATAACATTTGCTCTGGTTGGGAATAAAATTAATACACACGTAATGCAGTTTTTTAGTTGATTTGCATGAAAGTGAAGAGATCTGTAGTTGAAGTTTCTAATGAGATAACCTTAGTGTTAACTTCTGTGTAATTGTGACGTTGAAGCCACTAATTAATATTGAACCTGAATGTTAATGCTGGTCTGAAGTTTCATGTTCATAATGCCCTAAACTAGTGTCAAAATAATTGTAGGATTGAAGTTTCTAACCTCAGTTTTAATGTCTGCAAATATGAACTTGACATGTATAGTTGACATACATTTTGTACATGTCCTTATGTATTGACATGTTAGTTTTGGGGTCATAGTAAGGTTGAAGTTTCTTATATCCTAACCTCAGTAATACATAGAGGATATTAAACGAGCTACCCTGTATTATCAAATTTAAGTCCCAAGTGAAATAATTTTCATTTGTCCCGAGCTTTAGCGAGTGACTAAAATTAAAATTATTTCACGAGGGACTTAAACTTGATAATACAGGGTAGCGAGTTTAATATTCTATTTATTACTCCAGACATT
>JAUTCZ010053364.1:0-10730 GCA_032273805.1 Melanodrymia brightae | reverse complement strand
AACTATTATTCTTTTAAGAAGAAAATACCCAATTACATGACATTCTAACGTTGACTACCGCGAACAAATAAAAAAAATGTAAATAAAGAAATTCCCCTTTTTCTGTCTTCAGAAATAATTTTTTCCCAATTTTCCAAAAAGGGACCCTAGAAAAATGATCCAGATTATACCCTGCATACACACTCAATGCTAATATTCTGCTCTGCGTTAGTTTTTATATTTTTGCTTAAGTTGTATGATTCATAAGAAAATATTCGAAACTAGCTTACAAAAACCTAGCATGTACATGTAATGCAGGCAAAGACAATTGTGAAACTCATATTATTTATGTAAAAAAATACCTTTCTTTTTCTGAGGCGGCATTGACCCGAGATTTGAATCCTTGAATTTATTTGCCAGTTCTCGAACAGACTTCCGCTGTGCAGCACTTTTCTTTATGCCTACACCACTTTCTGGCACTTGTTTGGGCTTGTCCTCACATTTTATAATCTAAAAATACACATAAAGTAATGTATGACAACACACCATCTACAACTACATAGAATTGAAACTATTTAACATGTTTCATTTTTTTAAGGAATATAAATGGCCTGTCCCCAAATGAATAGTGCAAATCTAACCATGAAGTGGTGTTTTATAAACATAGCCAATTTAAGCAATCAATTTTATCAGCCAAATACTAAATACAGTGAAACCCCTCTAAACCGAACATATTTCAAAGTCCCAAACAGCCTTATGTGCTGTATTTAAACCGAGCAGTAAACCGAACACCTCTCTAAACCGAACATTTTACTCTGTACCAGGTGTGTTCGGTTTAGAGGGTTTTCACTGTATGTGTATCTTTTACAATCTGAATAAAAATTAGTATCATTATTAACAATTTGGCTACTGACAGGGTTTGCCACGAATTAATTTTAAATTGTAACGGGGAACAATAGTGGATGTTGGGTTCAAATTTTAATCAGATAATTAGTGTTACATACGTCAACAAAGTTCTCTGGGAACATCCCTTTCTTGTCATTGACCTCCCCCTCCCACCATCCTCCTTCCGATCTGATAATATTCTTCACAATTTCCCCCACATTCAGCGACAACTCGTCTGCTTGCTCAGCACAATACTCAAACGTTACAACTGCCTCAACTGAAACAAAAACATAAAATTTTTCATTTAAATTAACTACGTAAAATACAACTTACAAAATATTAATGTAACAATGAGAACATTCTCAAGTGACTTGTTTCATATGATTTATATTAGATCATTGTTTGTTCATGTAATATTTATCACAATAATTGATAGTATTAGTAACGCCATTCATACTATAGTGTGTAAAGCGGTTTTGCAGTTCATACTTGCATGAACGTAAAATATGATCAAGTTCAATTCTTAAATTCATAAGTGATCGAAATATTGATACTTATGTTTACGTCTGGACACAAATAGTCGTAAACCAGATGTATAATACTTTGTTAAATTAGCTGATGATCTCAGGGCTGACCATGGCATTGTGATATTCATCACACCATGACTTACCCCATTCTAAATAGTTCACGAGGATAAATGTTGGTGGCACATTGTCAAATATAAGCATGGAAGTTTCTCACTTGTTTGAAAACATTACTGACATTATAATTTTGGTACTGTATCTCCTATGAGATCTCCAGAAAAGATATTGGTCAACAGACTGCATGTCAAGCTTGTCACCAAGAAACCTGATGGTCCTAAACATGTCATAACGTTGCCACAAGTGAAAACAGCTATGATGTCATAACAGTCCCCCAGTTACAAGTGACAACTTCTATGATGTATGTCATAACTGCCTTTGATCCAAACATTGCAAGTGTTCATTTTTAAAACATTTCTGTTAATAATATTGCAATTAGATAGAATAATAAAAAATAATATCCCCTTTGTGTCTTGTGATATCATAATTTATCAGTACATGTACTCATTGATACAAGTATAAAATCTGAAGGTTAAGTGTGTTGCCTCCCTTGAAGAGCAATCAACTGAAAAAAACATTCTGCTTGAACTTATCAATACCAACGTCTTTAGGCCGATTTCTTATGTGTAACCTACCAGTAAAATAAATATTTTCACTAAATTACTTTCCCATACAAATGCTTAGGTGTACAGACCATTAGTGAGATAATTTTTGTTACATTAATTATGTATTTTACACGTTAGGGTGGTAGTGTTATGTAATACATAAGACAACCACCCTAACATGTGAAACCGTACTTCGAAGCGATGGGGGAACAAACTTATAGGTGTTTACATAAAAAATTGGAATTAATAATGCAGTTATATAGGAATTGACATTGTAATGTTAAAATACAGTTTTCCCTCCATCTCAGATTCATGTCCAGGCTTCTCTTTATTTAGGCTACATATTTCAGCCACACAATTGTATTATATCTAGGCTCCATGTATTTTCTATTAATGCATCAGTTAAAAAGAATTTTCAATATGCATATGAAAGAAGGATCATTGCAGGTGTGACGATTACCTTTAGTAAACACAAATTATTACAATAAAACAAGCCGGAAGTTGTTGACATTTTTACATCAAATCGGCAACTACACTCACTTCCTAGTTTAGATTAATATACCAATGACAGTATTTCACAAAATATAACAATCATCGAACAGTATTCTATTTTTGCACTTACCCATTATAACAAAATAGTTAAAAACGCATCCCTACATATCTGTCTAATTTCTTCGTTCGGTACAAAACACACTTTAAACACAAACTTGTGAGACACAATAAAAATGGCCACAAATCACGTGACCAACATTACAGAGTTATCGTTATTAAACGGAAAACCGCAAAATACCCAACAAGACTAGGCGCAATACGACATTTGAAATAATTATGATGGATTTAACTCAAACTAATTTATATCAATAACAGATGAGAAAATAAAAGAACAGTTTTTTATTTGTTTATCCCATTGTGTATGAACAGGATCTAGTAGCCTACTCACCAATCCGGACCCAGCCATGAGCATCTATCTAGAATGACGGCCAATTGGTCGCTCCTGGGTTCGAATCACATTAGTGGCATGCGGGATTTTAAAATTCCAGTACCGGTAAAAAAGAACGCAAGTCCGGTAAGAACGCAAGTCCCGTACTATCGTAATAAAATGTGTTACAAACTATATGGAACTTTGCGGCATCACACGAATAGCCTAGCTGCTCCATAAAACGATATTTTAGGAACCATTTCTCTCTACGGTATTTAAAACACTTATAAATAGGCCCAAAATAGCATGTTGGTAGGTGGAGGGATGGGTGGGATGCAAGTGGTTATATAGGGTACTCGTTCTCAAATAACATATGAGGACGCGTGTTTACCCAGTTGACGAACTGCAAAAGGCGTGAGAACATAATAGCTTCCTTTTCCAGTATTTCCCCATCAATGTCCAACATTCTACGCCGACACTTTGTTTATAATTAATGAACATTTCAAATACATCAAGAGGTTTGCATTTATGGAGGACCTTTCTGGGTACAGGTTTGAGAGCAAGCTCTGGAGTCCTAAACCAAGCATACATGGGATACATCAGACCACCTATATAGCTAGTGTGTGCATCAACTTCATGCCAACTTCAGCCAACTCCAACAAACTATAAAACTCAACAGGGTTCAGAACTAGGGTGTCCGCATGCTCCAATAAGCAATGAAGTCAACACCAATCGATGACCCGGAAAAGACAGTTGATATTGAACCACTGCGGCATGTAAATCAGGAGAGAAGTGAAGATTCTCATTTAGAGCAAAGTCACCCGCTGAACCCAAGTTTCTCCCTCATACGGGACTGTCTTATCTATAACATCCAGAGAAGACAGACCTGGCCAGATGATCCTGACCTGAACACAAATGTGTGGGGGATCTGCCTCTGACACCCATTTATGACCAACATTAACCTGAAAATATTAATGGCTTATCGATATAATAAAGTTTGTTTGTTTAACGACACCACTGGAAAACATTGACTGTTAATGAGCGGTATTCGGATGTCAATCAAACTCAAGGTCATATCGACACTTACATGTAGTCACAGTGCAAACCCGCTGTCGCCACATAGGCTACTCCTCTTTGAATAACAGCAAGGGATCTTTTATGTGCACATTCCCACAGACAGGATAACACCCACTACAAGACTGATGGACCAGTCGTGGATTACTGGTTGGAACAGGAAATAACCCAAAGGCTTCACTGAGGTGGATCGATCCGTCGACCTATCGAACATCAGGCGAACACTTTTGCGCTGACTCCTGTGCTACGCAGCGATTAAAATACAGGTATATACAAAATGTGTGTATAAGCGGCCACCTGTCTCAAAGGTTCACCATAATTTCCCCCCAAATAATCAATTTTAGTGCGTTATGACCTATATTAAGCAGCCACTTGTCGTAAGAGGCCACTTTTGGTTAGTACCTTAGGTGGCCACTTAAGACAGGCTTGACTGTATATATAAATGTATCTACACCGAACTGAAACTCATTTGGTCAAACTCAATCGTAAGCCTATTTATGAATATGATAATCGGGAAATATATAGTTCTTAATATCCGAGTCACTTAGTTTAGAACATTCGTAATTGTTCGCTACTATAATTATTATACATTCGTTCAATCTGTACCGTTAAAAATTAGTGCTGTCAAAACCCGTGTATACTGGACACCTCTTAACCTGCGAACGTTTAACACTCGTTGTCAAGGTAAATGATTTGTATCATTCAATCACAAGCCGGCATGTGTGCTAAAGTGTTATATTGAATACCGTAACATAGAATTTCTTGCAACGTAGGTAGGTGACGCGGGCATGTTTTTTTTTGTTAAAGCCTTTGAACTGTTATTAAAATAAAGTATGTAGTACCGCACTCAAATGCATATTACCTACAATTAAGCTTTAAACACACAGTTTGATTAAATGAAACCACATGGTTTGCTGCACATGATAATAAGGTAACGGTGTGTGTGATATCTTGTGTGGTGTCGATACCGATTAAAGCTCTGCACACAATAGACCACACAATTTCTTGAACTTAATAATATCTGAGACATCGAGTACATTACTCTCGCAGAGTTGTAAGTTCGCAGCGATTGTTAATGTTTTTCACGATTTCCCCAATGAAATCATTGTGTCTTTATGAAAGTACACGAATAAAGCATTACATAGATGGCTTGTCACGACGTATACTGAAACACCGAACAATGTCTCTGCGGACAGACCTGTTATAAACTGCCAATACCAAGTCAATAGAAAAAGCCAACCAAACAGTAAGGTGGGATGAATTAATAAATTAACGTCACGTGTTTGTCACGGGGCGACCGTCTGTTGGCACGTAATGGGTTAAATAGACGATAAATAAGAACTGTCCTGAAAATAAAAATAAGGAAAGATTATTCTCTTCTGAAACAGTGTATCTATTTTGATGTCATCAGCCGCAGCTTCTCGTACCGGAAGCAACAGTTTTTGCGTTCAGGCCGTTCTACGCGTCAATAGTCGTACATTATTTGTAAGGACGTAGAGAGGTGAAACGTTTCATAAATTGCTTTCTTTCATCAAGGATATATCACACCTACACTTCGGATGCTAACTGGGAATGAGTAAACAACGTTGCTAAGGGCGACGGGTATACTGTGAATATTTTAGATGTAATGGTAATCACTTTAAAAAGAATTGCTACAGGAAATCATAATTCACTGAGACGGGTTCAAAGTTTTCGACTGTGTTGTCTATTCTTTTTGCGAATTATACGATAAAATAAGCATGACTGGTGGACAAAGCACAGCGAGTAAATCCAGCTATTCAAATGGTGAGTAATACTTTAGCCACTTTATCGGGTTTTTATACTCATGAATATTTTATTTCGTTATTTGTTACAATTATTTACTACTTCCTTTAAGCTTATTAAGTTATTATTATATGCATTTGCGTGTATTTAATACAGGCAGTTTAGGTCTGTTTTTCTTTTACTGTTACACCTTTATTAATGTTACACCTTTATTAATTAAAAACACAAATACAATACAATTATGGACTTCATAAACTATTTCTCTGTCCCGAGGTATCGACAAATGTCAATTCGATTTCAAAATAGCCAGTCACCATTTTTAATTCAAATCTGAGAAAGTCACAATTAAAAAAAAAAACCTACCATGATCTAGCACAGGGCGTAGTTAATATGTGGCGTGTCTAGATGCTCCATTGTCTTATTTAAACAATACGCCGGCCTAGCGACTCAAATTCAGTGACGAAAAGACCGCTCGCTTCTTGACTGTGATCAAATAATATTCAATGTGCGCAGGTGCGATATTTCACAAATAAGAATACCAATACTTATCTACATGTATATTAGACAACTTAAAATGATCGATGAAATATTTATTGCAACCGTTGTATTGGCGTTCTCAATACAAACAAACATATAATAAATATGTTTTACAAAATTAAAATAGTTAATACATCGCAATCTTCACGATTTGTTTTTATAATGTTTTCCTGGGAGCATATTCTTTTACACCATATTTTTCTGCTAGATAACTAAATGAACATGATACTATTTTAATCTGTTTTTGTAGTCTCGATCAACGTTGTATTGTATTATCGATCAAATTCCATTGCCATACAGTAGATAATTCGTAAATAAGTACGCACGCATCTGTTCTTGAATAGAGCGAAATCGTTTATTTATATGAGTAGCCATAATGTTTACGAAACGGCGAAAATGATACAATATACTATTGTAACTTGCACAATCCAATGGATTGTGTATCTCACATAATTATGATACTGAAAATATATAGCCTACTATATTGAAACTTGATAAAAATGTTATATAATGTTTGCCCATAGTACATTGTCACAACCCCACACAATCTATGTTTGTGTTGTATTACGTAAAATACTAGTATGTTAACGAAATGGCAGTCTATTCTGTTTGCTTGTTGAACACACACTACACCTAGATAAGCTTTTATGTTTTCTTCGTTTAGTGCATGTAGTTTGCCGATTGAAATCAAATTCAAATAGACCGCATGTATTTTGCTATAAGTGTGCCTTTACTTTCTGTCGTGAAATCAAATCCGAACTGTTCGCTATAGATCTAAAAAGACACCGGTTTATCGTGTAAGGACAATTGTCATGTGAGGTCGAGGTATCAGTCTTCTATTCCATGGTGTAGGTTTACTGTACACTATCTCTTTAAACAGTCACCTTTCTTATCCACAAATCTGTCACATAGCATTGATTTCATATTCTCACATTGATTTATACTGAACATGAAAAACTCCACTGAGTGTTATGCACATAATTATGATGTGACAATATTCTTAGACACGATACCAAGCACGACAGTGAAGTAACAGTGACGTAGACAGATGGCAAAACGAGTGTGTGCGTGCGTGCGTGTGTGTAGAGTGAGGTGTGTGTGTGGTGGGGGTGGGGGGGGGAGGGGGGATTTAGGGTTTGGATACAAAATATGAAAACTATATAATTATGCTAAAACCCAACATAGTATGGCTCTAAAATATGAGATCCCTCTGAAAAAAGAATAGAAGTCCGAAAGAACATAGCCTAGGTCCGAAACAATGTATGATGCTTTCGGACCTACATACCTAGGATTCTTAATACAAACCTGCGGCGTGTTCAGAGAAGAGATATATCGCGAAATCTCGCGTGTAATTTAACTGGTACCAATCGTGTTCTATAATATCACATTCATTTAATATTTGGTACAAAAACCAGTCTAGCGAGTACTCGCGATATATTAGTTGTCTGAACACACGTCAGATTTGCATAAATCTCAAAGTTTTATGGATCAGGCTATTCTTTTCATTCCGTAAAGTTTCCTTTCTATTATTTAACACATTTTGTTATGATAATTATTACGGGACTTGTATTCCTACCAGACTTGATTTCCTTTTACACCTCTAGCCGATCTCAAACGCCACTGCATAACTTGTTTAAAGCCAATCTATCACTAGGTATTAAACGCCAACTGTATATTATAGGCCAATGTTACACAAAACAAAAAAGTTCAAACAATCAAGAACACGTATTCACAGCAATAATTATATAGCTGAAAGTTTTCTTTTTACTAAATCAAATTTTTTATTGAATTACACGCTTCTATATATCTTAATTATTATTCAATACTATTTCTGACGATATATACAACTATGAATATGAAGAATGTGTTTGCAGGTACATGTAATGAGAAACGAAATATATTGGTAATTAGTTTCCGTACAACTCATTGAGCACACGTAATTACATCTGTGCGTAAATTAAGGTGTGTTCTGATGATCGAGTTAGAAAGGAAATGACACCAACATGACGAGAGGGCTGTTTGTTTGGCTGCGTGTTCTCTGAATAGCACCTTGCAACAGGCTATATAGAAAATGCATATTAACGGAACTACTTGGTTCAAAAAGTGCAAAATTTAATTTGAGTCTAACGCGATACTGCGGATTTCTGCATGGCGTTACTAATACAATATCGATCTAGCCCAGAAAAAGGACGAACATTGATGTGACTGTTGTGTTGTGTTAGGGAATCAACCGGGGATTGCATGATTGTTTTGTAATCCACACGGAAGATCAGTTGGTGTATCTAACGGGAATGATCATATTACACTGGTATTGAAGATAACAGTTTCCGAACACAAAGTCATATGTTATTATAAATATGTTTAATATGAACTTCATGTAACTAATACAATTCACCCATTCAAATTATAACAATTATCCTTTCCCAAACTTCCGATTACATGAGGATACACACACACACACACACACACACACACCCACGCACGCACGCACGCACGCACACACACACACACACACACACACACACAAGAAATCACTGGTGTAAAGTTGGAAGTTCAATGTCTTTTACATTATTACTCTATAACAAAATATCATGTTTTATTCATGTATACACCTGAGTTGATAGTAAAAGGAACAACCGAATGAACAACTTCAGTTTCATACCTTGATATTTGCACAGCGTTTGAAAATCTATGCGACAAAACATTGACATGGCCAAATGCGTATCTTCTCACAAGGCAGAGTCGAGGGGACATTGAAACTAAGTGAAGATGTCATGTAGTCACGACCATCTCGTCATGGGAACAGCCTGGGCACTCGGTACCGACCTTTAATGGCGGACCGTACCCATGGGAGGCGTGCCTGAACCATACGTGGATAGGGGCATCTTTAACAAAGTCTTGATAGACAGGCAAAAATTGACCACATGAAAGTTGATATTTATTTTATCGCATATATTTATGTAATAATTATGTAACGGCCTATGCTGATTTCAATCTCTTTATCTATGCAAAGATCAAGATAATTTTATGAAACAAAGTTTAATCTTGGTTATTGTTTCTATTTATAACTCTGTTTTTAAATTAGTTGAAAGCGACCTGTTATCCCGTGCTTCATTTGCTATGTTCAAATGTCATTAATTGCTTCCACCAATCAGTACACGGTTCTTTTACTATCTGCTTCCACTCACAGTTACACACTTCAAATAACAAACAATATTGTCTAGTGTGTTACAAAACAAACTAACCACGTTAGAGTTAGTTATAACTTATTTACGTGCTTATATCCAATTAAGGTTCAAGCACGTCTGTCACGATCACGAAGCCCAGCTGCCTCGACTGCCTGTCCAGGACAGACTCTATATTAGTGTTAGTATGATAGAGGAAACCCGCTACTCCGAATAGATAAGTAGCAAGGGATCTTTTATATGCATTTTCCCACATACAGGACTGTACATACTTTGTTAAACCAGCTGTGGACACTGGTGGGCATAAGTGGTATTACACCTACCCATTGAGCCTGGCAGAGTACACACTCTGGTTTGGAGTAGGAAAGTGAGATTCACAAGCGGCATTCGAACACTGTTCTTACCAGCCTGCTGTCCGTGACGTTAACCACTACACCACGGAGGCCGGTTAACCACGTTATCTCTTATTGTTCCTTTAATAACGAACCGTGACCATGACGTGTTGGGCTGGATTGGAGAGTCGAATCGTCAGAGAATAAGATACACAGGTGGACGTCATCTGGTCAATTATGGTCCTTGTTTATTACGGCGTTTGTACGTAACACCACCCAGCAAGTTACTCAAATATTCATTAACTTCTTTTCATTGGTCAATACTAAAGTGTAAACGAGAGACAAATAATTGGATCACGCAACAATTCCAGTCCTTCAAGCTAATGCACTTGTAAATTGAAAATGTCGATATAAACAGTCGACTCAGCAATAATATTCTTCCGGATACAACAGCCATCGTCTATGAATCCGATATGAATAAACACTGCCACGTTGGTCTGTGCATTCAAACATATAAACATGGCCAGACGAACATGATATCAACCAATCTAAAACCTAAACCAACACATTTTATTCCTAGAGTTCTCCTGTCGAGCTGGTGTGGCTGCTGTTCACTGTTAGTAACATTTTGCTTTGACCCGATCTTACAGGCTACTTCCGGTTCGGTCTGGCTTAAAAAAAACAAGTTTAGCTAAGGTTTCCAATTCTCAAACAACTCAGAGTCGAGATGACATGCACCCACGAATCACAGCCATTGAAATATGTCCCTCCCTCCCCCTCTCTCTCTCTCCCTCCCTCTCTCCCTCCCTCCCTCCCTCCCTCCCGCCCTCCCACCCCACCCAAACTTTCCCGTCGTGGACGCAAGGGTT
>JAUTCZ010053353.1:0-10733 GCA_032273805.1 Melanodrymia brightae | reverse complement strand
CCTAATTAAGATAAGGTCGTAAGTGACAATGGTGTTACATTGTCACTTACGACCTTATCTTAATTAGGTGACGATATTTGAAGATTTCAGAAAAAACAAAGTTGGTAGTATATAAATACAATTTGTATTAAAATCTGAGATTTAATTGTATATAGTTTTAACCTAATTTTTTGGTTATTTGTACAAAATAAACAATATGTTTTATGAATATATATTATCTTAAGATTTATATAAATATTTTATGATACTATTACAAAAAGATCTTGCCTTACATTTATTACTCCAAATGTGTTATATTCCAAATCCAAATGTGTTTTTAATAATGTTGATTTACAGTAATGTATCTTTTTGGCAATATGGGCATTTTTTTGTAAGGAACACTTGCCATGGAGAGAAAATGAAAAATGAATGTTTTGCAAATAATGTAAATTTGCATTTATAATAGGAAATGACGTGTCTAGAGGATCATTGAAAAGTAAAAAATAGTTAACAATTTACATTTTGGTCATGTTACCCCCAAGCATCTGATATTCAAGTACATATTCTCAAATCTGGTAACGAAATGGATGAATTGATTCTCATTAATACCATACACTGAAAAACTAAATTTCAAATTATAAATTTATTGAAAAAAAAGTCACAGGTAAATACATAAAATAACAAATGAGTAACGGGAATACCTAATTAACAACATTTAATTTATACTCTCGAGTACCCAAGTATTTTTAACTCATCGAGCCCAAATTAACTTACAACTCTAGGTAATTTGTTAATAAATTCTGGATTCTATATTCAAAAACGCACTTAAGTTATTAAAATAAAATGATGTAATATGCATTGTCAGAATTAGTAATTTAACCATTTGCAAGATTCGGAAACTGTAGAACAGCTGGTTTTGGAGATCAACAATATTTTTTTAAATTCTCTCAATGCATTTATGAATATTCCCCATTTACACATTCTGATGTCCCCATGTTAGATGTACAGCCCACACAGATGACTGTTGGTGGCTCACAATACCCAACTATAAGATTTGGAGTTTTGAACTAAAATAGGGAATGAGCATAAATGGACTAGGGCATGATAAGGAAGTTCTTACTAAAATAAAACCTCATATTCTGGATAAAAGCAAAAATCATTTGGAAACCAATGTTGGAGAAACGTTACCAGATTTCGAAAATACACAAACTTTTAAAATATATATTTTATTGAACAAGTTAAAAGTATTTCTCAACAAGCAACATGTTCTCCATTTACCTGATATAATAAGAATATTTTATGTATATTTTTGAAGAATTGAAATACTGATTTTATCTATATCAATATTGATTATGCGATACATATATTATTTTGGTTACATTTACAAACATCGTGAATTCAATTTTGGTTACATTTACAAACATCGTGAATTCACAATTTCTTACACACCCATGTGTGAGAACACTGTTGTTTACCATTTTGATAAACAACGGGTGTTGTTTATCATTTCTGAGACTTGTGATTGGTTGCTCCATGGTGATGACCCGAATGACATACTATGAACTGCGGGGACTATTTTCCCTTTCATAATCATTTATAAAATCACAATCATTCATCCCGGAAATATTTAGTTAAAAAACAGTCCAACACAAATCATGCAAATTTCTGGGCACCGCAATATCCAAAGCGTGAACAATTACAGCAAACTTTCGCCGTGACACAATTGCGTTGAAGATGAATATGAAGATTTGTTCATTTCCTGGTATAACTATTTGTTTTTAGGGTGTGTAAGTAATAGAATAATACACTCATGCCCGTTTAATACCGATTATCTCACAACTTGTGGTTTTCAAACGTATCCAACTCGCTTTTGCTCGTTAGATAAGTTTTGAAAACCACTCGTGAGATAAACGGTATCAAACGGGCATTCGTGTATTATTCTCTATTTATTCCAAGTCATCTGTGTTATGTCACTGTAAAAAAAAAATAATAAATTTTTTTATTTGGGAAATTTTTTTTTTTTTCAAAATTGGGAATAAATTTTTTTCCGATTGGGAATTACCCTTAGGGGAATGGGGCCGGTAACCAGCTCCAAATTGTATGGTAGATTAAACCCTGGCTTACACAGCATTACAATATAATTAGGTTCTTTACTAAAGTAGTGACTAAAACAGAATAGAAATAGTTTTCGTCTATAATCTATTTCAAATTATCTTGACAAGTACATACTTTGTAAATATATATTTAATTACAGTCCGAGACTCGATTTATTTCTGCATTCTCTTGTTCATGACATCAATTTAAAAGTTTGTTTTTACTCTCGAAATTTTAATACTTATACATTGGTTGCACGTGACATAAAATACAATACAATTATGTGTAGTATAAATCTATTACAGTATGTATTACTATACTTCGTTCAGAAAAGAACATGTTAATTTTTGTCTTAGTGGCAGACGTACCATGTTCTGACACCCAATAGCCGATATATTTTTTCGTGCTGGGGTGTCGTTAAACATTCATTCATTCATTAGTGACAGATGTTTAAAGTCCTGCCCACAAGGCACTGTGAAAAAAAACACGTTTTCTCAAAACAAAAAGTGTTTTGGGGGGTTTTTGTGTTCAGTCCACCTTATTAGAAAGCAAAAAAATTGTTTTAATGTTTAGAAAAACATGGTATATGAATCAAACAATGCTTGATTTGGAAAGTACGTTTAGGTATTTTGCTCCAATAATAAACAATCAGTGAACGAATTGCATACATGTACACGTTTTCTTTCACTATATGTATCACTCATTTCGGTCACCCACAGTTAAAAGAGGATGGTCGTAGTTGATATAAGTTGATTTTGCTAGTTTTATATAATATATGTTTGTTAAGAATAACTGAAAATTAATTGGAAAACAAATTTACTTTTTTTTTCACATAATTATACCAAAAACAAAAATCCACCAAGATTTAAAAAGTCATAATTTTATGTGAGACCTGAGCTTTCATTAAAATTAGTCTTAAAATGAATTAGTGGATAACTACACCACAATCCAAGTCACAGGTTCAATATGGCGGACCTCTATATTTTAAAAATGTATCTCACTATCTTCATTTGTCGGTCAATAGATCAATTTAAGCACTGGAAAATGTTAATTAATAGTACATTGTAATAAATTACTACCGGGTATACTGGGCGTTTGTACATTTTATTGCCATTTCAAAATCTGTTATTATTTAGTATGATTAGTTGAAACTTTATAGTTTTAAAATAAATTTTTTCTTTATATACATGTATATTAGTATATAATTAGTTCATTTGTAAACAGAAGGCCACATGGGAGATTAGTTTTTGTTATTACCATGCATGGGTGTCACTTGGTGGGGACACGTCCCCCCCACCCCCACCACACACACACACAGACTTTTTGGAGTGAGGTGGACCAACATGCAAATGCCCCCCACACCTCCCACAATTTTTAGTATAAATAACACATTACCACGCAGTAAGGTATTGTATACCATACATGCGACCAGAATGCACCAAAAACATCTGTTCTGGGTGAACAGCGATTGCTCAACAAAAATATTTGTCAAAAACAGTCCCCTCCCACTTTTCTTCAGAAAATGAGGCCCATGCTATATTGTGTTTGTTTTCTTTATATATATATATGTATATACAGTCAAACCTGTCTTAAGCAGCCACCTAAGGGAGTAACAAAAAATGGCCTCTTAAGCCAGGTGGCTGCTTAATACAGGGTGTAATGCACTAAACTTTATCATTTGGTGGAATATTAAGGTGACCCTTTAAGACAGGTGGCTGCTTAATACAGGTGGCCGCCCAAGCGACCGTATATACCGCATAAAATCGACACCCACGCGACATGGTGTACTTACACTTACTATAAATGGACATTGATATTAACGTACATTTTACACTACCTATAAACACATTAAAACCCATGTGTTTTCTTCACTACATTTCTCACGGTTTTTAGACCTAATTATTGAACTTTAGATGACCGTCTTTCTTCTTGCAATGACAAATAGATGCAACAAATCATACAACATAATGCGTGGTTCATTCTTTAACTGGACGCCAACGGCGATGCAGTGTATGGTCGTCTTTCGCGAACACGATGGCATCACCCCTCCCCCTCCCCACCACCACACACACATACAGCTTAAACTGGAACCAACAATAGCCTTTCGTGTCACAATGGCGCCCACGAGAACGTTTAGGACGAAAGCCACAATGTCCGGTAATATCATAACAAAATGGATTATACAATAAAATGAATCTTTACCGAATGAAACAAATAGCATGATCCATACAACGAGTTATTACCTACAAGTCTTAGAGTTAATGTAAAATAAAAGCATTACAATACATGTATGTGTTTTATACAAGTATGGTTTTGGACTAGGATTCCTAGGTATGTAGGTTCTATAGCATTATACATTGTAACGGACCTATATTCCTACTGTCTTCTATTCCTATTACTGGGATTAAAAAACCCACAATTTGGATGAATATTCATAACTATTGTAAGCAATAAGATGTAATTAAATGTCAATTTTTATCATAGAAATGCTCCATAATTTAGCAATATATTACTCATATCATTAGCTGCGCAAGCACGTTGGCATTCATCTTAAAATTAGGCATCGCGCCTTTAACTATTAATTATTCTTGCGTCTTCAACTAACAGCATCGTACTTGATGAACCCTCTGTGAGTACATGAGTAGGTAATAAACACACAGGACATTAGCACTGCTTATGCTGTTCAAAACGTCAGAATACACTGCCAACCTCCCAAAAACGTCAAACCCGTTTTGGCTGTGCTTTAATTAATTTCAAGTGTTTACCTTTGCGTACTAAGCATAACTATGTCACTTTCAACGATGAGATATCCAAGCGTTTTTACACATCACCAGTGCGCGGTTCCGGCATAATCTGGCAATGAACTTTGCTTCTTATTGAAACATATTTATCACGACGACGCACGTGTCTAGATATATTATAATAGTTTGCATAAATTAGACATTGCTCCAGTACTAGGTACATAATTCTCCATATAACATTCAATGAATTCAAATCATGTTTCACATTTCACCGATGGGTCATTCCCCGTTCCAACCAGTGATCTAAGACTGGTCCATCAAAGGCCGTGGTGTGTGCTATCATGTCTGTGAGAAATGGCAGACATCCAATAATCGTTGATTAATAATCAATGTGTTCCAATGGAGTCGTTAAACAAACAAACTATCTTTATCTTTACGTTGTTTCGTGGTCTCGAAATATTTTATGGTAGACATTCAGAGCCTATATACACTGTATTATATATATGTATTATTTTGTTTATGTCATGATAATGACACATCATTCCCATTGAATGATGATTGACGCAATTTCATAATTATTTGACTTGTTGCACAGATTTTCATCGTTTCGATATTAATGACAGACTAATCCAAAATGGCCGTGCTTACGACAGGTGTGTCTTGTGGGGCAGGATCCACTATTGTTTTGCGAACACCTTGATCCATCATTGCTTAGTGTGCGATTTATTAATACGTTCCATCTCCTCTTAACCATAATGTTCCTACGAACTGGGTAGTTACTAATTATTGTAACGTTTAGATTACATGCAGTGTTATATTACGTAAAATTGCCTTTTTTACAGCGGACGAATAACAGTACAAAACCGCAACCAAATACTTCGAACACTTCTAAGAGTATTGCTATTTGCAGATGGAGCAAAACCGAAATGTCGGTGATTTCCGATCTTTAAAAAGCTGATGTGTTTAACAGTGTGTTACTGGCCGGCGTACGTAGTTCAGTGATTAACGCATCAGGATAAGATTGGTATGTACTAGATCAACTCCCATTCGTGACATTTGGGATGTAATCTTAGTACGGACTCCATCCAGAATGAGTGCTCCGCAATACTTAATGGCTAGTTGTACTTCTACTTACACCGACCAATGAACTCTAAAGGCCCAGTCACACCGGGCTTGCAACCAGGTTACGACCTAGCTGCGACCGAAAAATGTCGCAATGGTGGGCAAATCGTACAAAGAGCGTGCGACTGGACGCAGAGGTCGTGGGTGATTGTCACAGCAAAATCAGTCGCAGCAAGGTCGATGGTCATGTTCAAAACTGATCTGCGATTCCAAATCGTAAGAGGTTGCAGACAGGTCTTACATGGACGTACCACCAGTCGTGCATGCTCGCACCACCAGTTGTAGATGATCGCGGGTCCCACAGTCGCACGATTGGTCGTGCAACTGGTCGTGCCACCTGACAATTGGTGGTGCCATGTGTGGTACGACCTCACGATCAGTCGTGCGACTGGTCGTAGGTATACACGACTGATCGTGCGAGTGGTCGCAGGTAGACACGACTGATCGTGCGAGTGGTCGCAATCGTACGATGACCTACCACCAGTCTTAAAAGCAATCGCAGCATGCGACAGCTATGGAGATCGTCGCAAACATTGCCGATTGGTCGTATCTCTGCCAAATCTCCACCAATCGCACGATCCAGAAATCGTACGATCCGGTGTGACTGGGGCTTTACCAATTCACTGCTGTGTTGCAAGGTTCTTTGTGTTATATCTTTTATACCCATAATATGTTTTGTCTTTTGATATTAAAATCATGTTAATATTAAAAACAAATCGCACAACATTAATAACATATCCTGCCGCGTGGTGGGATCGTACTCAATACCGAAACGCTAGTTATTGTAACTGAGTCTGCATTGTTCGTGTATAAAGGACAAAGAATGTGTGATTTACACCCGCAACTACACCACGGGTGGTACGTCTCATATATCACGCCACTCGTTCCGTTACCTACATATCAGATGCATGGGATAAACTGAGTCATCTGTGCAGATAGCTTTTGATCATACCCATTGGAAACCAAGTGACAGGTAATATAAATTTGAATTTTAGTATTGTTTTTAGTATTAATTAATCAAACAAAATGCTCTCTGTAGGCTTTAATTTGAGTTTCTTTTATTCCACATTCAAACTAACCTTAATATTTAAATAGTTTTATTATCTCAATGCACGACCATGACGTATACAGTCTTTTAAAGGATCTTCTTTGATGTATAAATTATATTCCATATCTGTTCTTTCGTTTATATCTAGATGACTGCGAACATGTTAGTCCAAATTAGTTTCAATTTAGACTGACGACTTAAACGCTATTCTTTAAAACTTATTGTAGTTAGAGATTGGTATACATGTATCTTACAACTTGTATTTTCCATACGTATCTAACTCTCTTTCGCCGTTTGGATACGTTTGAAAACTACTCGTAGGATAAATGATCTCTAACGAGCAATCGTTTAGTATTTTATATAATATACATCTTGTATAAAACAAAGGCTATAATTAAATATGTTCTGTGACGTATGATTGTGGACTTAATGGCGGATTTAGCCTACAATATTATTGACGTTCATAGCCCACAGTGTATTATTTGTACACGGCAAAGTCGAAAGGATGTTTTTACAATTTCGAGATGGAATGAACTTACGAAACGCAGCCAAAACAGAAATGATACAAGGTGTTATTAAACATATGAGCATATCCCGCCCATCCATGTTCCTTTTGAGTAGTGAGGTTCTTTTGAACATGTTTTCCTGCTAGTCCAATCTAACGTGATGTTAACACAATTCGTAGACTGTAACTTTAAGAACAATACGGCTATTAAATACTTAACTATTATTTTGACGATCACCATGGAACCAGGTCATAAGGAAACTACTTTCACTCTATATATTTATATATAAGACGGTGAACAAAATCTACAACCTGCCCTACTATCTTTCTGACCATGTCAACTCCAAGTTTCTACACCTCCATATCGTACGGGTAAAGTCTGGCTACCAGATCATCCTTACGACAAGACAGAACCATCCACACTATTCAATCCAGCCACACTCCTATCTGACATGGACGTTAACACCATCAATCGTCTGCTTTGGATCATTCTGTGGGATGATTTATCCATCACATACTTTAACTATGGCCCATGAAGCTTAGGAAACATCTTCTGAACTTGTTTACCACTGATGTCCGAAAACTTTTAGCGAAGAAACGACTTCCCTATCCCCACCCCACTTACCAAACAACCTCTCTAAACATCATACATTATGCAATTATCTGAGTATGAAACGGATTCATTTTTGTAATAGGATTTGAAATTACATGGTTCTGGTACAATGCCACAAATATCACAGCGCTTGTTGCAAAGGATATTCCACACAATTATTATAATACTAGTAATAATTATACAATTGTTTATTATCCGTTAGTGGCTTTGACAAACAAAACAAACAAACAAAGACTTTATTTCTTTCATGGGTCATAAAAAAAAGAATGACATGATGAAGTGAGTGTTTGACTAAACAGGAGATATCGCTTGTATAATAAATTTTGATATCTCTTCTTATAATCTTGATTGCGTAGTCAACCGACTGTGAACCGAACGAGTCAACCGATAAACTTAACGGTACAACCTGGTATGGCGTCATGCCTTTGAGGAAAATATTTAACATTTACAAGTGTTGGTTTTGGTTTAATTCAAGTTAACAATTATCGCAACAACGACAGAATTATAATCAATGTTACGATCTCAACGACAAAACAATGTCATTGACATGGCTAAATGCGAATTCTGCACAAGGCAGAGTCGCAGGAATACTTATTGCGACAAAGTATGGATGGCAAATACTCACGAATCACAGCCAAAACTGTAATGATACCAGGTGTTCGTGAAGATTGAGCACATCCTGCTTCACAGGTGGTACCCGTCATAAACACAGTCATATTGTTTGTCCGCTGTCTTCATCGAAACGATAAGAAACGTAAAACAGATCAAAGTAAGGTATTGTATTTGACATCATCTGTGTTAATAATGCGTCATATCATATAAAACACTTTGAAAGTACCAACAGGCTTCCTGTTTTATGGTATCATAATTTGTTAGACTTGGTTAATGGTAAACATCCGACTTTATACGTTTATTGTTTCGTACTGATAAATTATGATATCAGAGGCTCTATGTACTTTTTAAAAATAATTATATCAAAATCGTATTAATCTCCATTCCCTAACTTTCCTTCTACATCACCCCTTTATAACCTCGATATGAATGAAGCAAAGCCTTCTGGATTGTGTGTTCGGGACACCGTGTTCGAATCTTAATTGGATATGGTCAAGCTAAAATATATTTGCTTGTTCCCAATTGTTAGTAATATTTTAAGAGCTTGTGTTAAAACTTTGTACAGGACACATAGTTAATATTGAAGCAACTGAGAGGAACATCGTTTCAAAGCAGAGACAGTGCAAGTCAATTAATTACAGATGGTTTCATACCAGACGACATAGCTATAACCTTACACGTTATGATCACGGAAGTTAGTTATAACTTATTTACATGCTGCCTCGACTGCCTGTCCAGGACAGAAGTTAATGATAGTATGATAGAGGACATCTGCTACACCGAATTGATATATAGCAATGGATCTTTTATGTGCACTTTCCCACAGACAGGACTGTACATAACACGGCCTTTGTTGAACCAGTTGTGGAAGTACACCTACCCATTGAACCTTGCGGAGCACTATCTCTGGGTTGGAGTGGGTACTGGGATTAAAAACCTCATATACCACGAATGGGATTCGAACCCAGTACCTACTAGCCTCAAGCGTGAATCACTACACCGGTTGGTCACGAAACATTGCGTCGCTGTTGTTATATGCAAAAATTGGGTCGTCGGGTTAGGAAGTGTGGTTTTTTTCATTAATAAGACAATCTCCCCTGCGGCGTGTTCTCCTATCAACACACTGCATTTGTATAATGTGTAATCCATACATTAATTATTTGTGAACTCTATAAGTCACTCATTCGAAACAACAAGATCAAGAGATCTACAGAGGAGCCTCGCAGTACTATAGTATTACAGAGTAACTACAATGCGTGAAAGACAACCCGATTAAGTTGGGTTGTTTAACTTTGAAACTTTGAAACATTATTACAATAGTATCAATACACCCAGACCGTCATACGAGGTGTTTGACAATATATAAATACAATGATAGTGACAAGATCATAACAGGAGCTCTTCTAAACATATATACATAGGTAGTAAAATAATAATAATACTTATATAACTAACAATAATAATAATAATAATAATAATAATAATAATAGTAATATACAGAAATACTATAGCTGTATTCGTAATGGACAAAATACAGAGATGGACAATAAAACTTATAAAAACGTATTTATAAAAGAAGTTTTTGCAGACACCACTGGAGGACATTTATTAATAATCGCCAATTGTGTGTCATCGTCTCAGAAGAAACCCGCTGCATCCACATAGGCTACTCTTACCTACTAGCAGCAACACCGACTGGACATAGCGTAAGTGTGTTTACTGAAGATAGGACATCAGGCGGCTGCCCCGTGCTTATAAACATTTGAAGACTTTAGTAAAGAAAATAGTGCTTATAAAATATTTAAAATGTAGACTTTAGACTTGAAAATAGAAAACCCAACAAAACTAATCACTTCAAACTTTATGAAGTTAAGGCTCTAAGTTTAAACATGGAGTTCAGACTTTATTAAAGTTTAGCCTGAAACATGTTTATAAGCTCGGGGCCTGATAGTCGTCCAGTGAAATAGGTTGGACAAGAACTTGAAATGTTTTATTCAACGCAAAAATGTCTTTAAAATT
>JAUTCZ010053342.1:0-10735 GCA_032273805.1 Melanodrymia brightae | reverse complement strand
AGGGTGGTCAGACTAAAATGCGACATGAAATTAATGCGAGTGGTCTCCCTTTGATATAGTCCTTTTTCTAACAACACGTGTGTGTAGCAATTAGTTAACATTATTAAGGCACATTTTTCGCATTAATTTCAGGATCTACAGTATACATATTATATATATATATTATAACATGCACAGTTGAGTAAACTGTGCCAAATCATTTCCAAAAATGGAAAAACAAAGGCTAATTTAGAAGACTTTTCTCTTCATGTCTCAGAATATAGCAAAATATAATAAAGTTATTACCAAGTGGCTTAGAAGAACATCCTTGTATCTCTGAAAAATAGGAAAGCAAAATCATATCCAGTTCTGACTGTTAAAACAGATATGTTAGAATTTAAAATAGTGACAAATATATTTATCATCATAATCTTCACTATATCGAATGGCAAGGGAATATATGCAGATAAAGATAATCTTCTATTATGACAGCATCAAGCAAACTACATTTAGTATACCTCTGGTACTAATTAAGAGCATATTTCTTTATTAATATTTATGTCAAATGTACAAGTGAAAAAGTGTGAGACAAACATAAAATAAAATCACCTCAATCTGTTGATACAAAGTTTCCCGTGATTTGTTGCTTTGTTCCGTGTTCTTGATCACTTCCATGGTTTTTTCTTCCAGACACGGTGACGAAAGTCGCCGGCGAAGTGAAGACGGGTGTGTTGTATCTATGGAGAATGGTGACTGGGCAGACACACTGCCACTGCAGTCCAGTCCACTCTGAGCAGTTCGTTTAACCATAGACTAAAAGAATAACGCCGAAAAATAAAACATGCTGCTTACTGGTATGCAGCTACATTCATACATCACGTGGAAATAGTATTATCCATCTGATTTAACAAATTAACAAAGACAGCCAAATTTGCATGTGCTAAAAAAGTCAGTACATACCCGAAGTCAACACAAATGGTCATTGTTGCCCGACTGAAGTAAATAATCTACAGTCAGGATGCGAATAAGCCAAATGGTCATTGGTGTATGACTAAACCAAATAATATATTGATTAAGTTAAACCTATTGCCAACTGACTGATGTAAATAGCATAACAGTAAAATGAGAATATGTCAAAATGTCAATCTTAAGTTAATAGACTATCGGAAAGCGCATATAAAAGATCATTGTTGCTTATCAATTAGGAGTGTTTTCTCCGTCATACTAACATTCAATTCTGTCCTGGGCAGACAATCGAGGAAGCTGGACTGCATGTTTAGGATAGACATGCTTGAACCTTAATTGGATATAAGCACATAAATATGTTATACCTAATTAACTTCTTGTATTACCTTGCAACTGCCATCTTCTTTTGCTCCACAGTCGCAGAAAAATGATCCGAACTTTGCATATGACAAGTCATGATCCTTGTGGCATACCTTAGCACAGACAGTGCAGACACCGACACCATCAACCATCTTACAGGTGTGACAGTGATACCTAAAATACAGAACATTTGTGTGCTATTATATCTCATAATAGACTACTTTTTTTAATACCTTTTTTGATAGAAAATATCACGTTTAATATTTAGTATTTTTGAAGTAATATTGTTTTGTTTAAATCTATAACTGTGAGGTGCATAAATAGAATAACTCTTAGTTAAGTCTCCTGTGAAAATTGGAGAGATATGGTTAGGAAAGCATCATCCAATCAGATTGCACCCGCCTCATTTAATTTGTGCAGATTTTGCTGAAAATCAAACTTGAGTGGAGGACTTGTGTAAGAAGTCTCCTGGTAAAAGATCCTGTTGGAAGATTGGATGATTCCTAATGATATCGTCCGCAAACTGAATCTGGACACTGACCAGTGTAATCTTTATATACGTCGCTTTTGAAGGCAACGCAAAAATGTATTTGGTTACTGACAGACTGAGTTCTGCTTACTGAAACTTACCAATGTTGGTTCATGAATTCCTTTTGTGTGATGGTGTAAGTACACAGCTTATTGTTCAAAGATTCTTCATCCTGCCCCAAAATGAAGATTTAGACATTAGCATTTTGAAGCTTTCAAGTTTATAGAATAGCTAAGCATACAACACAAAAATTGGAGAAAGTTACAGTAATTGACTGGACACAGAATATGCAACTGATTGACTATGTATTAGTTAAATTGTTTTTGCATCAACACTTCTGGCTTGTAACTGTAACTCAATTCTCAATGCATTACACGGACTGGCACAAAAACATCAGTTGATCTTAGCAGGTGTATTAATTATACACGCATTTACAGGCACACTGTTTTATATCTGCGTTAATTCCATGTTTTACAGTATCTAATTTACCATCTCTGGTTATTACTAAGCTGGATCAACTTACAGAGTCCTCTTCTCCAGAATCTTCCTCCTCCTGAGCCATGTCCTCTGTCCATTCAGATTCAATGTCTGCCAATTGTGGTATGTCTGTATCAAGTGGTGGAGATGCAGTCCCATTTCTGTTTAAATACAGGTTTCACCAATGTTTTAGATTTCCTAAGTAATCCGCAACCCCACAAATTTATGTGTGAACACTGAATTTGATTCTTTAAGTATTCATATTATTGGAAACCGTGACATCATGTAAATAATGATTAAAACTACTTCGCTAAAGCAACAGCAGCAACTGTTTTTAAAATAGCTGATCTATTTATGACAGGTGCATATTAAAGTAAAGTCATAATTAGGCTAATATGTAAACTATTGCAAGAGAAAGAAGTTTTTAAAAAGACCAGAACAGATGATACCCAATAAACACAAAGCCTGTTATAATGAGTCTGCACAACAGGAGAAAAGGCTATATAAGTGTACAGTTTATAAAATTTTAAAAATACACATTTATTGTACAGACTCATCAAAAATATACATACTTGTCAGAAGATCTTTTCAAAGCACCCAAGATTTTTCCAACATATGACAAAAGACAGCAAAGGGTCTCCAAAAAATCCTTTAAAATAAATTCACACTAATTATAAATATATTGACAATAGACAATAATAAATATATCGTCCAGTCTATTATCGATATGCATACTTATCCATGCATTTCAAGTTTCAAATATATACTAAAATGAAATGAGTGGTTAACAGTTGTTTTATCATGCACATTTATCAACTCCGGTTAGAATATTCAGTCATCCAAACGAACCAAATTTGTTTATCTTATAATATAATTAAGCAAAATATACATAATGATAAATAAAAAGAGAAGAAATTAATATTGAAAATTACCTTTCCATCCCCTGAACTGCTCAGTGCCTTTTGCATGACTTCTGGTTTGGCTATAAACTCCTTGCTGATAACAAAACAAGTAAAATTTGTTAGAAAGAAGACAAATTTTAAATAAAGGTAAAGATAAAGTTGCTTTGTTAACGACACCACTGGAGCACATTGATTAATAATCATCAGCTATTGGATGTCAAACTCATGGTTATGTCAACACATGGTCTCAGTTACAACCCACTGCTGCCACATAGGTTACTCTTACTACTTACCTGCAATGGATAATTTACATGCATGTGCACTTTCGGCAGACAGGAGAGAACACACCAGTCTTTGATGTAAAGATGTGGATCACTGGGTGGGACAAGAAATAACCAATGGGTCCATGCCCGCTAGTTGGATGCTAATAAAAACATAAAATTACCAAATTTCTATCCATTCAGTTACAGCCTTGAAAAGGGGCACATGACCTTGACCTTGCCCTGCTCCAGCCAGCATCCGCATAATGACCATAAGCTCTTGAAATCCAGATATGTCACCCTCTGGGTTGGATAGAAGAGGACTGCCCATTGGAATAAGAGATGACAGGATGGCCTCACTCACTTGTTCTCCAACCAGACTGGATGGATGACAAAGTACACATCATATTATAGTTCAGGCTAACCATACATTCCTATTGTTAAATATACATGTAAATCATTTACCTCATATAACAACAGGAATCTACAAGGAACGAAAAGAAGAAGAAGAAGAACACAACAGTAATCTGTAATGGACCTAAAATTCCAAATTCACCATGGCTAATGGTAAAGTACAAATGGACAATACAGTGTTTATCATGTCACTAAAAATATACATGTATACAGCTATATATTATTAATGAATAACCAATATTGTTTCAAAACAAGTTCAAATTTATTGTAGGTGTTTTATAACACCTGAATCTTAACTATCATGAGTTTAATTGTCACATTAGTAACCTTGTTCGGCGAACTTATTTTCTGATAATTACAAAGCTATATCAGCATGACATTAACAAAATACTTTCTAATTTACCTTTTCTCTTTGACAATAAAGACGGTGAGACTACGCAACCACATTCGGTTCTCCTTAATACTCTTGTCATCTTCAGATTCCTGTCACAAAAAAAAGATACATACTACATGAGTTAACCAATCATAAAATAAAGTAATATACTACAAAATTGGTAATATTCCCGGCTGTAAATTTTCGGGATTTCGCAGAATTTTTTTTATCAAATTCGTGATATATAATTTTCACACTGCAAAAACATGTGTTGTCTTTTTAATGGTGATAAATTGTTCATAATTTTCGTGGTTAAATTGCAATTGCGAAAACCGTAAAAAGTACAGTAATATTATTATTATTACTATTATTATTGTTATTACACACCTCATCTGTGCATGAGATGATTTTGGAGAGTAGGTTTTGTAGATGGTGTTTCTTCACAAGTGCAAGTTGTGACAATGATGCACACAGGTTCGAGTAGCTCTTATCGTCTGGGTTCTCTTCCGCTGAAATCAGATTCATATTTCTTACCAACATCAAGTACTTGGTGAAGTTTTGTGTGTCTCTATCACATTATAGCCAGAATCCAAGCCATGTTCTTTATACTGAGTAATCATTTCATGTGTAAACTTGATTTTTACTTGTATTTTATTTATCTGTTATTAGCTTTCTGTTATGTTTAATGCAAAAGTTTGTTTGCTTAATGACATCTCTGGAATACATTGATTACTAATCAACATTGTATTTTCTCAATAATATAAACAACAAATCAATTAACTTTTCAGTAGCTTATAGATGTATATTTACAGTGACATAGCAACATAATGTAACTTATTTGTATTATTACACTAACATGAATGGATAATACAGTATACACTTATTGATACAAGTATCTGTAATCCTTAAGATGAGACAAACATACTCATTGTTTTTAACTTACCCAGTTGGAACAAGTTGTTGAAGAACTTCAGCATGCTTGCTGCAAACACTGATGACAAATTCTCTCTCTCAAGACACAGTAGAACTTTGTACAAATCTGAAATATATAAACACATTTTTTAATACGTACTATTCCAAAACATGGGTGTGTAAAAAAAACAAGTGGGTGATGATAAACCACTGCACTCAGAGAAACAATTTCAATAAACAAAATGCACACAGTGTTCAAATTCTATTACATGTATATCCATGTAAACTGTATTTGTAATGCACATATGAAAATATCCAACAGGTTCATTTTTAATCACAACCAACAGAAAAACATAATAAACCAATGAACTTAATAATCAAAAATACCTTCACGTTCTGAGTAGAATTTTTCAAATGCCTTCCTCCCAGTTGGCTTCTCCAAGAAGTATTCCATGTACTTCAGGCAATCAAGCAATATTTTCTCATCGAGACCACTGTAAATTGTGACAATAAAAGCTACAAGCAATTTTAAAATTTAACTTTAATGGTGGAAATATGTGTCTTAAAAAGATATTATAAACATATTTGAAATAATTTTGATGTTGTAAAAAATATCTAGAACAGACCATATCTACTTGAGATGACCATTTCAGATAAAAAAATTAGGTTCTAGATAGCCATTGTGTGTACATGTATACAATTTAGACAGTCCATTGTATTTAATGAATTATAAAAGGGATCACATAACAAACCTTTCAGAATCGGAGTGCTCGACAAGAAGCTTGTGGCAGGCCGCAATGACGTACTCGTACATTCTCAGACAGAATTCATCGCCATCTGCAGGCCCGAGGATGTTTTCCAGAGACTGCGAAACCTTGAGTTAAAAATAACTCTAAATTATAACTCAGTTCATATTAAATTTAGAATTCTTTTTTGCATACTTGACAATTAAAATTATGATATAATCACAAGTTATGACTTTAAAAATTTGAACAAACTTGTGTTGGTATGGCTAGACCAATGTCAATGATATGCCTTTAAACTGCAAAGATTATAACAGAAATATGTGCTATTGGTACAAAATGAATTGAAGTGTCACAGTTTACTTAAACTGTAGATATGGAATTATATCTTTTTCAAATCATTAATTTGGAGCTTTCGGTTTTTTTATCAGTTGAATTGTGGAAACAATATTTGCAAGCAAATCACATTGCCAGTAAATTATATTTTAACAGGTTTGTCCACATGTACTTACAACCCTATTATATATGCCATTCAGCAAGTGAGGTATTTCGCTTATAATTGGCCATAATGGGGCCCACCCTGAGACATATTGAACTGGGACATCTATAATGACATAATGCTTGTGGGAAAACATACCATTCCCGCCCTATAGTCCTGGCAATAATGGGAAAAAATAACTGATGAAATAATCACTCACAATGTCCACCAGGTATTCTGTAGTGATGTCGTACATCAGTGGAAACATGATCCTCACAAACTCGCGACTGTGACCACTATCAGGGCACCACCTACGAAAAGAAATTTGTATCGGTTATTGTCACAGGCTTTCCATTTCACACATGAAAGAATGCTGCAAATTTGCTCCAAGTATTATACCGTGAAACCCTTCTAAACCGAACACACTTGGGACCAAGTAAATTGTTCGGTTTAGAGGTGTCCAGTTTACTTAGGTTTAAACGAAGCATTTAAGGCTGTATGTTCGGTTTAGAGGGAAAGTCCGGTGTACTGATGGTCCAGTTTAGAGGGGTTTCACTGTATTATGCAACCTTTCCTGACTAAAATTATTTTTAAATCAAACATTTTCTTATCTTCATCCTACAAACAAAAGCTTAGAGCACTAAAGTCTACCAATAGTTGCTTGCTATGGCTTGAATGTTCATATGAAAAGTTAAAGTTGGTTACCGACACCAATGGAGTACATTGATTAATAATCATCGGCTATTGGATGTCAGACATATATAGTTATTTCGATACATCGTCTCACAGGAAAACTGCTGCAACACATAGGCTACTCTTATTAATTATTAGCAGCAAGGGATCCTTTTTGTGTACTTTGCCACAGACAAGATAGTAAACGCATCAGCCTTTGATATATCAGTTGTAGATTACTGATTGGAACAGAAAGTAACTTGATGGATCCACTGAGCAGGATCGATCCTTCCACCTCACATACCTCAGGTGAACACTCTTGCACTAAGCTATGTCCCACTCCCTAATCATTAATGTTTGTCCAAAGTAAAGTTTGTTTTATTTAATGACGCCACTAGAATCACATCGATTATAAATCAGCAGTTATTGGACTTTAGACGCATGGTTATATTGACACATGGTCACAGAGGAAACCCGCTGTCGCTGCTTCATGGGCTACTCTTACCGAAAAACAGCAAGGGGTCTTTTATGGGCACTATCCCAGACAGGATAGCACACACCACAGAATTTGATAAACCAGTCGAGTACCACTGGCTGGAACGGAAAATAGCCCATAAAATGTTTTGCACTGTGGAGGATCGATCTGAAAGACTAGAACTCACATGACCAGATCACTGGTAATCTTGACAAGCGACTGTAAAGCATGTCTGAGGGAAGTGTTGATGCTGAAAGTTGCTTGTCCAGACAGTGTCACCAAGTGAGCACTGTGCACTGCATCCATGTAGTTTTCACACGGCAAAATTTCATTGGCATTTTTCTAAAAGGAAAATATAGACACGTTATTAAATATTAAACTTGGTGTATGTGGCTCCAGATTGATCCTAGCATTGCTCTCACCCTGTGTTAGGGTAGTACTGGTATCTACTGGATCACATTCATAAAGCTTTCACAGTACTGCTACTAAGTCTATCTTCTATTGTAAATTCACAGATAATGCTTGTTTGTTTAACGACACTACTGGAATATATTGACTATTAATCATCAGTTATTGGATGTCAAATGCATGGTTATATCGACACTTGGTCACAAAGGAAACCCACTGCCACCACATAGGCTACTCTTCTTGAATAACAGCAAGGGAATTTTTATGTGCACTTTCCCAGCCAGGATAGCACACCACAGCCTTTGACAGACCAGCAAGGGAATTTTTATGTGCACTTTCCCAGCCAGAATAGCACACACCACGGCCTTTAACAGACCAGTTACGGATCACGGGATGGAACGGGAAATAACCCAATTGGTTCAAAGAGGATCGATCCGTCAACCTCAGGCAGACAATCTTGCACTGAGCTGTGCCTCGCTCCCTAAATTTTACACAGTGCACCCATAATCGGGTGGAATGACCAACGTAAACAAAAAGGAAAATGTCTGCCTCATCCACCTACCCAGGCTCCAATCCCTGGAAACTCATTCCCGCCATTGTTGTTCCATTTCTCCACAGCATTCCTCATTGGACTCGGCAAATACTTCATGATCTTGATTCCCAGAGCTGAAATCTTGGACGATCGATTTGACGCAATGCTCATGACGGATGCGTAGGCTCTGAGCCGGTGAGGACTCATACTCTGATTATCAGCCTCGGCCGTCTCGCCCAGCACACACGACCTGAAGTCACACACAACAAGACGACTCATGTTAGAACGGGTCCATGAAAAACGTTCACTTTTATGGCAGTTCTGATTTAGTTTACTAACAAGAAATTCAAAAACAAATGACAGCATAATAAAAACTAAATTTAAAATCCTATTGCCTCCAGTATTCAAATATTATTTAGTAAAATCCAAAATGTATATGATTGTACATTTTATGTGGAAGTTTATAACATATCTTGAATATTTAGTATTTTACCAAGTCTCTACTTTCTACAGTCAAAAGAAAATTTGAGCCATTTCTACTTATAGGTATGTTTTTGTCTGTATGTGTTTGGCACTGTATCATAATAACGACATTTTTCTCAGCACTATTTTTAAGTGTTTGTTTGATTGAAACCTTAAATTATTGATTCACAAACATTGCTGAACACACCTGACATAGAGAGTGTAGGCCTCAATGAGTTGAAACATCTTGGGAATCAAATCTTCAGCAATATCCATAGTGCTGTGAGGATCGCTGTCAGCCTACAACAAAATGCTTCAAAATAAATGGATCATAAAAATAATATGACACACAAAGTAAAGTTTCACGTACTATTGCAATGGAACATGTTTGTTCGACATTCTTATTTTACTGCAAGAATGTTTGTATATTACCGTGGCCTTAGTAAAAGCATCATCAAGTCCCACTTCAACTTTGGCAATCACAGCATCCATGATCAAGATGGATGAGAGGCCAGGAAGCTCTGACAAAGGTAGAATGTCTTTTTCTCTCGGCAATGCAGATATCTACAACAAAACAGTATATATATATTTATATATTTTGCCCACTCTAAACTAAATTCTTGTGCACATGTTTTGAAAATAGTCTATCATTCAATGGTACTTTTGTACTTAAATTTGAAAACCACAATGGTTGTTAAATTAAATACCAAAGCAATAAAAAGATTTGAAATATATGTATTGTGACCTCAACCATTTGTTATCTGATAATCCAGTTCAAAACACATTATCCATTGGAAAGATTATTATTAACATTGCTGAAAAATTAGTTATTATACATTACCTGGTCATTGATGAAATTCTTGGCCAAATTCACGTCAAAACTGATGTTGTTTGTTGCTTTAGCAGCCGATGTCAGCATCGTCTCTGCCAGGGCCGTTGTCAGGCCTTGTTTCACCAGACAATCCTATCAAAATACAGCCAGTAGTTTCATCAGAAATATAAACATTGCCAGCACATAAGACTTTTATACTTTTCAGAAAATATTAATTAATTTTGGTTAAATTGCAGAACATTCCAGGTTTAAAATGAGTTAAAGGCTTGATGACACAGATACCAACATACCAACATAAAATACAAAATGAAAACATGTGCTCAGTGATGTCCATATTAAGTCTTCAAGACTCAAACATTTACATTTACATAAAAACTCAAAATGTATGGACAAGTGCTTTATTGACTAGTTTTAATATGAAATCTAGTTTCAAAAGAGTCGTAATGGGCTATTATATGAAACTATTTCTATTGTATAAGAGTAATTTTCCTCCATCTAAATCAGAACCGTGTTGCACATTTATTTCTGGAATAGCCATTAGCATGTCAAACATATGCCCACTTACCTTAATCCATCCAGAGAAGACTTTCTGGCCCAAACGTGGAGCCCATCTCAGTGTGTGCAGCAGATGTCCTTTCCCCTTCTTCATGGTGCCGTGTTCCAAACTCTTTATAAACTGGAACGATGGAGGCAGGCATGCCAAGAGGCGCCACAGTAAGAGGAAGTGGTAGTGCATTGCAGATGCATCCTAAAAATGAAAAACAAACACAATTATTTTTTTAAATTGTACAAAGAAGGAAATACACACTGGGCTATATTTCTAGTGTCCTTATTACGAAATTTTGGAAAAACAATAACGCATTAACCTGCTCAGCACTGTAGGTGAGATATCTCGCCGACGTCAAACTTCCACTCAGCACTGTAGGCGACATATCTCGCCATCCGGACATGCTGTACTAAA
>JAUTCZ010053331.1:0-10736 GCA_032273805.1 Melanodrymia brightae | reverse complement strand
TTTCATTAATTTTTTTGTACTGCAAATTGAAATTCATAACAGTTGAATTATCTAACAACATAGTGTTTTGTCTTAACCAAAATGATGAAAAACAATCGTGACGGACGTGACAAATATACCATGAAATGCCCCATACCTACATTCTATGTATTTCGGGACATATACATTGTTATAGTAGTTTACCGGGTAATGTGTACTTTTGTCTAAAATAGTTTGTATCGTACTAAATTAGTTTGGACCAAAGCTAATACAAACGCACTGGATATACATAATATTATATTGTAAGCAATAAAACGAAAGTAAATGTTAATTTTAATAAATAAAAAATGCTCTGTTAGCCAGAAATATGCTATAAATAACATTACATGCTTAAGTGTTTTTCTCGTTCTAACCATTGGCAGTAAATATGCAATCCTATGAATGTATAGTACATACAAAATATACCCCATCTCTCTATGTCTCTCTCACTTGTTCCATCACCCTCCCTCACCCTCCCTCCCTATCCCCACCTCTCTATCAGTATCACGTTCTTTCCATCCCAAACGTAATTTCATTCAATTCTATTAAATTGCATAATTCATCATGTGGATAGCAGATGTAGAAACTGAAAAACGAGACCACACTGTAGTTGGTTATAAAATCAACGACTTCCACCTACAGACATGGACGATGTAATTCCGTTCACACTTCCCAAAGAGGTCGTATTGTACTATTATATAATAACACGTCGCCGGAGTTGTGTTAATTAGTGACGGACGTAATAGCTTTATCTTGTTGGTAAACATTCCCCGCGTGTATAAGTCTTGCTAACAATTTACATATGACATTTTGATTAGATCTTCATGTGTGTGTATATTCTATCAGGGATATCTGGTCATAAAACTATAAATTAAAACATGTTAGTAAATTGTTTATTTCATGAATGAATTGATTTTTTTAACGATACCCCAGCACGAAAAAAGACATCCGCAATTGCTAACAATCTACATATGACATTTGATTAAATCTTCATGTGTGTGTATATTCTATCAAAGATATCTGGTCATAAAACTATAAATTGAAACATGTTAGTAACTTGTTAATTATTTCATGAATAAATTGATTTTTTTTACCTTTGAAACTTTATTACAATAAACCACTATTAGACATTACTATTAAATATATTTATTTATTTATTATGTAAGGCAGTGAACATGGCTCCCCAACCTGTTCACTGCCTATGTTTGTGTGGCCAATAAATGTCTGCCAAAAAAAACACCCCAAAAACAGGGCCACGACAGCATTATTATGGGAGTTTGACAAGACAAGAATGTATTACATTCAGGCCGTAATCTACGGCATATGAGGAAACATATATACAATGGTATAGGACAATATGAATAAATACAATGATAGTGGCAAGATGATAACACTTGAGCTCTTCTAAACAATAATAATACATGTAGTTATATAACTATACATAATAAAAATATACAGAAGTACTAAAGCATAATTATGTATTATTAATGGACAACATACAGAGATGGACAATAAAATTTGAAAAAAACGTATTTATAAAGGTTTTCTTTTTACAGACATAATTGTACAGCAGATGAGCACGAATAAAAGACATCGGCTATTGAGTGTCAAATGTGATATATACAATGTTATAATACAGGAATAAAAATCAGTGTATAGAGCTGATATATGAATAATGTATGGTAAACAATTAATAGTGTACAGGGCTCATTTCAAATAATTATTCGATGTGGAATAAGTTGTGTTCATACGCGAACAATTCTTCTGTTCAAAATGCATAGGCCATGTAAAATAACAATACAACTAGGTTTTTTTTCAAACTGGGAGACATTGATATAAAATATTTTTTAGTGCCCGCCAAATATATTTACGATTACCAATTATGCGATTTGTTCGAATATGCTTTAGATGGTTGTAAATACAGCCTATAATTATATGCAAGTATTATACGTACGTTTTAGAAATGTATATTTAAAATTGTGTTTGATGTTATAAAATTATTTGCTATCGGTTTTTCGTCGCTCATAGCTCTTATAACTTTTTATTGACTTTTATAGGCTTGTTATGTTAAACATTTGGTATGGATGTGCCCAAACCTCTGTGGATATGGGCACCTAAAAGGGGGTTAAACTTTGAAACTTTTATTTAATACCCCCAGGCCGTCACACGACAGCATATGGGAGGGGGTGGGCAAACTTATCAAATAGGAGTAGCGTATTTTGTCTCAAATACTGACATTAACTGCTGCCCTGGACAGGCAGTCGAGGCAGCTGCACGATGACAGACGTGATTGAATCTTAATTGGATATAACTACGTAAATAAGTTATAACTAACTAACTTTTACTTGTAAACGCTGTTGGTTGGTTGTTTGTTTTATTCTTTGTTTTGCATAATGGTATTATCTCTTATCGTACTGGTAGAATTTATATATAGAAGTAAGCAAATAAACATCACCAATGAAGACAGACACCACGATGAGAAAACATTAACACACAATTCCGTGTCACTTGATCTGTTTATACAAGACGTGCGAACCACCGCAAATTACGAGAGCGATAGAACAACATTACAACAACGCGACAACAACGCTACAACAACGCGACAACCGCGTATATAGTGCAAGATTCAGATGTCCACAGGCGACGCCAACGGCAGCGCGAAAATAGGGAACGCAGCATTATAATTCGTGTTGGTTTAGCGCGCGCAGCTTATCGCTTCGTAAATCTTGATCTGCTTGTTGGGGATCAGCTAATCCCGGGTTTACCGCCAGCGTGTTAATCCACGATACGATACCGTCGTTCGTTCCGTTCGTTCGGTCGTTCGTTCGTTCGTTCGTTCTCTCTCACCGGTCGTGTATGAGTTACAAACTTACAGTCAGGTTATGAAACTAGCCCGTGATGTCGTGTAATAGAACGTGTGTAATAGGAATAGAAGTCCGTTGGAATATAGGTACGAAACAGTGTATAATACTATAGGACCTACATACCTAGGAATACTAGTCCAAACCAGGAATCCTAGTCCAAACCAGGAATAAGAGTCCGTTGGAATATAGGGACGACACAGTGTAAAATGCTATAGGACCTACATACCTAGGAATCCTAGTCCAATCCAGACTTGTATAAAACTCATGGTTTTATCGTGCTTTTTCTTACATTAACTCTAGAACTTGTAGGCAATGTTTTGTTTTATGAATCAGACTATTTGGTTCATTCCGTAAATATTAATTTTATTATTTAATCCATTTGTTTATGATATAACCAGACTTGCACGTAAGTTCGCCGGAATAGAATGCAAGTCCATAAAAATGTTTTGCTCTGTGGAGGATCGATCGTATAATAATCTATATACACAACCAAGAACAGTGGACAAGTTTCCAGACTAAAATCACAAGTCATATAGTCTGGATTACACCGGCCGAAGTGAAAATTCCGTCACTTCCATCGCGAAACCAGTTTGTTTAATATTTCCCCTCGAGTGACCAAGGGCCGCGGTCGAGCTGGAAGTATTCCCACTTGACAATGGTACGATGTCACCTCTTTTGTGAGAGCGCGAAGTAGTATAAGGGACGGATCTGTGTTGAACAGAGCTCGCGTAGCTCGAGAAGCTCGTCAAGCATACACCGACTAAATAACTTAACAGTTTCCCACGAACTCCCATTGTAGCGCGCAACATCGTAAACAAAATTTGTTTTGTTACTTTTGTAAGTAAAACAATTTGATCTCTGCGTAGTTCCCTCACCTTGCCACCCTTCTTGATGAGGTGGAACAAACTACGTAATCAAAGTGAAAGGAAGTGTTCAGAAATAGACAGTTGTTGATGTGAAATTGATGGCGCTTTGATGACTATGTAACTAGTGGCACTTGGGAACGACAAAGGTTTACATCGGACGAACTCAAATAGATGAAATCATGCAAACATATTTCTTTTTAGACAATCTAGTTCCAATTTCGGTAAATAATAAAAGATCAACACACACTAAATAATAATTATAACACCGAACACATACAAAATAATAAAACACCCAAACACATTAACAAAAGAAGTTCTTGAAATTTTAGTTTGGGATGTAATTCTTATGTAGTTTTAATTAAGGCACAAACTGATTTAGCAAACAAAATAATATATTTAATAAAAAGATTGAACAAGATCTATTTGTTATGAAAAAAAGAAAGAGATGGAACAAGATTTATATTAAAAAGGAAAAAAAAACCGGAAAGAAAAATTATTAAACAAATTTGAGTTAATTGTTTCGTAAGGCATTTATCTTGAAATATATTAAGGAAGCTTAAATTAATTTGTTGTTAAACCACAAACAGCTGTTCTTTAATCTGCAGCAACTGTTGTGTGTTTCCGCGAATATTTCCTTATATAATTTTCCTTGTTTATCAAGCATGACTGACATTTTCATATTGATATTGATAAGTTGTGATTTCGCACAGCGAAAAATCACTTGGGCACGAGCTCGTCGGCTGCTGTCTGAATGTCTCGTGCCTAGCAGACGATACCGGTAAGAAACGCTTCTTTAAAATCGTTGACGTGAGTGAACAAACAGCGAACTTGAACAAAATATCTAAAGTCAGTGATTTTCTTTCGAGCGCTGCAGATGATAGTTGTAAAAACAAGCCTCCCTCCACAGGAAACCTTCTATAATTCACAGATTGACATCTCGAAACGTAATTTTCAAAGAGGCGTGGCACACGCCGATCTCCAATAGGGCGTGGCCTCCCGCGGCGTTATTGGCTGCGAGGTGTCAATCTCTGAATTGACGTCCAATGAGAGCCGCGAGCGACCAGGACTAGCTCCGCCCATCCCGCTGTGATATCTACAAGGCCGCTGTTTGCTATCCACTATGCAACACTTTCAGCGACATCTGACTGGTTCTAGCACTTGTTTGTAAGCGCGCGGCCAACCAGTGAGGTTCTGACAGCGAGTTTATCGGAGGAGATTACAGAGGTGACTTTATCTCGACGCTACCCGCTAGCGAGGGGTAGTTTTCTACACGCCAACACTCCGGCCACATCCGAACTGATGCTGGCCCGCCGCCGCAGGGAGAACCGCCGCTAGCTTGTAAATACATCACGACTCACCGAGAACACAGCAGCATCTCCGACGCCGCTCCGCCCGCCACCGTCAACGATGATCAACCCGTTTATGGACACGGCACACACGCCTCATCTACCCCCGGGGGCACTCAAACTAAGCCCGCCCCACCCAATGGGGGACGGGGCAGGGGGTATGCACGGACAAGCGAATCAGTTTGGCAGCCAGACTAATGGATATGGACTTCATCATTCTCATTCGATTCACGGAGGCGGTTATGCAGCCAGGGATTTTCTGTTCGGACGCAGGGATATGGGGCTACCCACTCACGACGCAAACCCGACCCCCCACGGAATGTTTGTGCCGTCGTCCGGGGGGTTGCACGCAGCCCATCCCGACCCCACGTCGGGTCACGTTCTCTTCCCGAGCCTGCACGAGAGTCAACACAACCCAGGACATGTGAACAGTCAAATGTTTTACCCCCGGACGGATCAGTTTAATCAGATGCCCGCCCCTCGGGCCGATCACTTCGCACCACCCCAGCATCACTTTAACATGAACCACATGAACATGAATCCTCATCACATGAACATGGCACCCCACGGACCGGGGGCCTTCTTTAGGTATATGAGACCTCCGATAAAACAGGAGCATTCGTGTATGTGGTTCGACAAGGATCAACAGGAGCCGAGGAAAGCGTGTAACAAAACGTTTAACACGATGCACGAGATTGTGACGCACATTACGGTGGAGCACGTGGGGGGTCCGGAGCAGACTGACCATGCCTGTTACTGGCAGAACTGCGCCAGGGAGGGGCGGCCGTTCAAGGCGAAGTATAAACTAGTTAATCATATTCGCGTCCATACGGGCGAGAAACCCTTTCCGTGCCCCTTCCCCGGATGTGGGAAAGTGTTCGCGAGGAGTGAGAACTTGAAGATTCATAAACGCACACATACAGGTTTGTAATTCTACTATATAGCATAACACTATCTGCATGCTGTTTACATCGTTTGTTATAGATTCCCGTTGTTTTCAGCAATATAGCTATATAAAGTATACCTAGGCCTATACAGTATTATGTTTAACGGACGTAGCAATGTAAACGCAAACATACAGGTTTGTAATAATTCTACTATAACACTGTCTGAATGCTGTTTACATCGTTTGTTATAGATTCCCGTTGTTTTCAGCAATATAGCTATATAAAGTATACCTAGGCCTACAGTATTATTTTTAACGGACGTAGCAATGTAAACTAAACACAAACATACATGGAACCTTTATTAACATACACTCAGGCAGTCACACGACACATAGAGGTTTGTAATTCTACTATAGCACTGTCTGGTCTGCATGTTGTTTACATCTTTTGTTACAGATCCATGCTGTTTTCAACATTATAGATATAAACATAAATATAAAATATCATTAACGTAAATTAACCGACATAACAATGTAAAATAGAGTCAACGAGAAAACAGTGTCAACAAGCGTTATGAATATAAATATAAAAACACAGTATTATCATTAACCGATGTTTTCAGCATTATAGATATAAATTTTACATACAGTATTATCATTAACCGACGTAGCAATGTAAAATAGAGTCAACAAGAAAAACGTGTCAACAAGCAATATACATTATCATTAACCGAGGTAGCAATGTAAACGCACACATACAGGTTTGTAATTCTACTATATAACTGTCTGCATGCTGTTTACATTGTTTGTTACAATGTTGTTTTCAGCGTCAGTATAACCATGCGCCTGATGTCCAATAACCGCTGATTTATAATAATCAACCAGTTACAAGAAATATATTTGGTAACAGATGTGTGGTGGAATCATTTATATAAATATACAGTATTATGTTTAGCCGACGTAGCAACGTAAAATAAAATCAGCAAGAAAAAACTGTAAACAAGCATTATGGATATGGATATAAAATATTTAATATACAGTATTATCATTCAGTAGCAATGTAAAATATAATCAACAAGAAAAAAGTGTAAACAAGCATTATGGATATAAATATGAATATACAGTATTATCATTAACCGACCTAGCAATATAAAATAAAATCAACGAAAACAAGGGGAAACAAACAGTAATATAACGTTGATATTGGTTTCCAAAATTAGAATATAAAACACCGTATGGTGACATAGTCTAGTTTGGATAATTCTGTCGTTTTCATCCAAACCTTGTCTTTTTATAACAAATAATTATTATAATTTTAAATTTATTTAGCTTAAAATCTGTTGGTTTTTTTATACCAACAATTTTATACTTGTTATTCTATTTTTACAACTTACCTCAATATTCGACGATTGTTTTTAGAGCTCCCCAATATAGTTTTTTTTGCTAAAACAAAAACTAACAATTTAATATAGAAATATTAGTATTGTTTCAGTTTAATATTTATACCTTATTTTAAGGTTTGTTTTCGATAAATTCCTGTCATAAATATTATTGAAATTATTCACAATAAACGTGTTAGTCTCAAATTGTTATGTCCACGTTAAATATTGTCATGGATGTAAATAACACGGATTTAACACTTATTTAAACGGTTATACTCATACAGACGTTATTTCTCCGCTGTTATCGCGTTATAAACACCGATTCTGAGATACTATTGACATAAGTAACGATATTGTGTGAACAACACGCATTTTGAGATAAAAGTTACAGCTGATATTACTAACGCACAGAATGTAATTTCTAATCATTATCATTATATACATAATGCTAGTTTTGAAATAATTATCAAGGTAGAAATAACGCGGTGCCGTTGTCACAATTCAATGCCTGTAAAATTAACAGCTCTGTAGACCACTAACTTTAATTTTGATATACTTAACACTAAATTACTTAATTTCTTAATCTGCCTGTCCATCATCACTGTTGTATCACAGCCTCCATGTTACCAATATTATTTTCATCTAATTTTTGTATGCTAATAAACAATACAATACGATACATTATAAGCCGATTTTAAGCAACGTCGTGTGCTTCTGACTCAGAAGTTGTTTCTTCAGGATTATACCGTCCATGGACTGGTGAAAACGTCTTAAAGTTTTATTGTATACATGCACTGGCTATTTGATGATAATATGACAACAATGGAGCAGGATATGCTCAACTTTCGCAAACACCTGGTACCATCACTGCTTTAGGTGTGATTCGTGAGTGCATGCCATTTGGACTTTGTTGTACATGTATTATCCTTTCAACAGAGATACGCATTTGGCCTTGTCAATGTTTTGTTGTTTCAACATCTAATGCTAGACCAATTTTATTCATTAAAGTTAAATTTTACTTACCTAGGACATACATAACGAAACTATATTGATATTGTAAACAATACAATGTAAGAAAATGTCAATTTCAATATTTTATAAGAAATGCCCTATTGGGCAGAAAACATGTTACAAATAATATTAGATGCGCAATTACGGCGAAATCTTCAAACGCAATAGTGTGCTTTTAACAACTAACTAACAAATAAATAATTATGTTGCCTAGAATATACCAAAGATACTAACTTTCGCTAGCTAAAAGATAGTTTTTAATATAATGATTTGTCTGAACACTCAACAGAACAACAAGGTGTAATGGAAATTGATTATGCATTATTTTGTTGTATATTGCGTATTGAAATTGGTGTGCATCACGTATTGATTTAGAAAAGTTGTTTTGCCGTAACTGAAAGCTAAATCTAGTAAAATACACTTTTATTTGTCCTTGACAATACACGCAGGCCTAGAGGGTCTGTCATCTATGGATTTTAATATGAAAAATATGGAGGATATTACATTCGTGTCCATGACAGACGATGTTTACGACACAAGTGCCTAAATTATCATATTTCCCGAGGCACGAGTGTACTTTTATGATAGCCAATCGTTGTTAATCTAGTGGGACGAACGAAGAGGACAAACGATAAATATGAACTTCCTTATGCTGAACCTCGTAGGTAATAAAATGCAATCTTGGGTTACTGAACCGAATTATATTACCACATTCATTATCACTTATTTAGCTTTTTATCATCTCTTCTTAGCTGATTTATTAAAGTATGTTTTTGGTTTCTCTGTCACCAATGGTGTCATAATATCCAAAATCAAAGCTGATAATCCAAGTGAAGGAGAATAATAGGTAATGGCAGCCATTTTGTTGTTGAAAAAATATCCTGATGTATTCATGTGCACAGTGATTAAACCTCAAAATGTGAGGGTGTCGATTGCCAATCAACAATGCTCAATGGCCAATAATATTACAGAACATGCTTGCGATCAGTTTACAATGAAAGTTTAATAACTGATGAGTAAACTATTATTGGTCGCAAATCAGTCATGTTTGTTTCTCTACGTGGTCGGTTACGACGTGTATGCCTTTACTAATATAATTATATTATAGAAGAACATAAAACAAAGTGTCTGTGGCCCATTTCATCTGGTTTTCTTGCTCGGTCATGACAGCGTAAAATCTTCTGATTTAACATTAGATTATGTAGTTCGATTGTTTCCTCGAATAATTCTAGATCGCAGTAATCATAAAAACAGATTAAAATCAATCCATTATCATTTCACCAGCATTTGTTCTTTTTTTAATTATAATATAGGGTAGGGTCTAAATAGACGCAAATACATTAATAAAACAAAAGTTTAAGAATCTAATATTCTGTTTTTTTTTAGATTCTAATTAGTTGATAACGGACAGACTTTGTGATTGTTAACATGTCAGACATAATTTATAATATTACTATTTTACCTACGCATTTTAGACAGATTCTCGCCTACGTGCACAATAGCCCGTCACATTGAGGAAGATAAAACCTAAAATGAAGATTAATCTGTGAAGATGCATTACTGCTTTATATAAAAAGCATAATTTTATATCAAATTTCATTTTTTAGTACTTATAAATCAATCGATCATTGTTGACCAAAAAAAAAGTTTAAGGGTTTTAGAAAATTTACGTCATTATAAAATGCCGCTTTAATGTTTTATACCCTATACCAGTGGCGTACGAACACTTTTCGTATTGTTATGGGGGGTGGGGGGGTGAAGTACGCCAGACTCCGAGTTTGAAGACTGGTGTCAGTTCAGTATTGCTGACAATATCAATATATTTATATCCTATGTGTTTCTGGTCATCGTTCACATTGTTTCCTACGAGTATTTGTTATGGTATACAGATAAAGTTTGTTTAAAAACACTTGGAACACATTGATTATTAATCAGCAGTTATTGGATATCAAACGCACGGTTATATTGATATTTGGTCACAGGGGAAACCCGCTGTCGCCACATAGGCTACTCTTCCTTGAATAACAGCAAGGGATATTTTATGTGCACTTTCCCACATACAGGATAGCACACACGACGGCATTTGATAGTCCAGTCGTGGATCACTGGTTGGAACGGGACATAACACAACGGGTCCCCTGAGGAGGATCAACACATCGGACGCTAAGAAAGTCAGAGACATCGAACAATATGACCAGTTTAAACAAAAACCAATCGAATCAATAATCAGGTTAACATGTGGAGTTCATTCAAATCATGTAGGCTACTATACGACTAGTATATCACGTTTATTACCCCAGCGGGCACTGTTACTAGGGGAAATAAATATCATAATTTCTCACTGAGAAATTATCCACATTGGT
>JAUTCZ010053320.1:0-10743 GCA_032273805.1 Melanodrymia brightae | reverse complement strand
AGAGAGAGAGAGAGAGAGAGAGAGAGAGAGAGAGAGAGAGAGAGAGAGAGAGAGAGAGAGAGAGAGATAGAGAGATATATAGAGAGAGAGAGAGAGAGAGAGAGAGAGAGAGAGAGAGAGAGAGAGAGAGAGAGAGAGTACTAAAGGTATTGTATTGTGATTCAGCAATCATATAACAGTTGCATAATATAATTAAACGTTATGTTTGTTCATTGTGGCAATAAATATTTTTAAAATGCTAAAATCGAATTTTCTTTATAATTTTAGGTATTCAGTGAAATCGCCAATACGACGACCATGGCTCGTTTCCGTTCCGAACTTCACATTCCAATTCAGCGAGATAATATGAACTTTCAGGACCGTCAGCTGAAACTGTGGGGAGACATGGAATCCAAAATGGAACAGCGCCGGAAGCAGTGGGAGCACGAGTTTGACAGGATGAGACAGGACTTCTTTACCCTCAAGCCAGCAGAGAACGCAACAACTCACAGTCCACACAAAGTTCAAAACATGAATTCAGTTTTTGATTTAGACAGTGAAGGAAAACAGAGATTTAAAGTCAGGTTTGAAGTAAGCGAGTTCAAACCGGATGAAATACAGGTCAAAGTTCAAGATAATAAAATTATTGTTAATGCCAAGCACGAGGAGAAAAATGACAATTCCACTGTTAGTAGAGAATACAGCAGACAGGTTGACATCCCAAGCAATGTGAACGCAGACAAACTACAATGTCTTCTAAGCAAGGACGGTGTATTATCAATTGATGGTCCAGTAATGGAAGACATGATGAGTAAAGGGATCTTTCTTCCTATTAAATCAACAGACTCTGGAATGAAACCTTTGGGAGTTGCTACTGCAGTTAAAAATCCTATAGTCACGGAACCAGATGGAAGTAAAAAGCTACAACTTCAAGTAGACGTGGGGGATTTTAACCCAGATGAAATAGTGGTCAAAACTATGGAACGAAAATTGATTGTGCATGCAGAACACGAAGAAAAATTGGCCAACCGAACAATTCATAAGGAATTTAATAAGGAATATGATCTGCCGGAGAGTGTTGATCCTGGGAGTATTACTGCGTATATCGGAGACGACAAGAAACTGACGATAGAAGCTCCTATCCGGCCCCCCGTGGAGAGGAAGAAGAGTTACACTGTCACACAAAGTCAAAATCTCCGCAAGGTGTCAGTCACAAAGGAATCGTCAGTCACAATCACTGACGGACAAAATCGCCCTGTTGTAACGATCAGTGTCCATAGGAAGTGATTTCTCTATTAAGATGAAGCGGGTTGTTATGGTTACTTGTGGTAATTTCGCATCGCGCGTGATGTGCAACAAAACACTAAAATGCAAGGATTAATGGCGGTTGTACATGGCATTATGCTATGGAAAGAGAAGTGGAAGGATTAAACTGTATTAAGAAAATGGGCATCATTGAATATAATATTAACGGACTGGCATAGTGACCGAGCAGTATTTTACGATATTTGTTTACATCTGGATTAGAATTAAACAACAATCTTATCTAATATGACATTATCTATTATGGATATACTAGTAATCAATGTCTAAAAAGACAGGTAAATATTGTGTTCATATCAATCCCACTTTGTGCAAAGCATAGATGTAAAATTGGTTGTACCATATTGAAAATGTTTGCACTGTCATCACCGGTCTTGCATATTGTGATGTTAATGTCTATGACAAACAAAACTCATGCACGTATATATGGGAATGTCAGTTTACGCTGAAAAGGATATTGGGAAATGCTTGGATGTACACGCCATATGTCTTCAAACGTGTCTATAGTCGGAAGGACATCTGAACACAAAGCTGTCCATGTATGTGCTATGTCTATGTGTTTGTTTATTTAGGAAACATTGGTACATGTTGTTCTTGCATCAGACTATATAGATTGGAATGTACTTGCCGACGTGACATTTCGCTGGCAGGCTTGCGAAACATGTGAGCCCGGATGTAGATGTGCGCGTGCAATTATAGACTTCTAACAGCCTGTGTTAGCGAGGAGCAAACAAGCAAACGTGTTTTCCAATTTGAATGTAAATCAGGTTGGAACTATTGGTAAATTTAGTTAGTGTTGTCGAATTTGTCCAATTGTTGGTATAAGTAATACATGTATGTACTACGATTGCAAACAATTTACTCTGGAGATAGGGTGGATCACTAATTTATAGCTCATTACTATGGGAGAAAAGTATTTTACCTACAGTGTATGTTTGCGAAAACTATTTACCACCAACCACCAAGTTATTGTGAGGGGGTGGAATGGTGTGTAGGTGTGAATTTACAAATAATTATGATACGGTAAAACCAAATTATTTTGGTGAAAACATGTGTGAAAAGTCCGGCCCATGGACCCCACGGAATCCCCTGCCCTAGGAAATATACACATTACAGCTTATTCTTTTCTAACGCCTTTATCCTTCACAGGACACATTTCTGTTCATTGTATAAATAATGCTTAGTAGTACTTCAAAGGGATACATTGACACACTAGTAAAATGGACAATACTGCAAAGTCATTGCAAAATTTCGTTTTCAATGGTAAAATAATACGTGTTCAAAATAGCTGGTTTTTTTAGAGGGACTTAAAGGCACATCCCGAGTTTTAAGACCACCTGCCTCCGTGGTGCAGTGGTTAAACAGGTCGGGTTTGAAACTGGTAGGTACGGGGTTCGAATCCCATTCGTAGCATATGGGATTTGTAATCTCACAACACAGAGCGAGTGTGCTGCAAGGCTCATTGGGTAGGTGTTCTTCAACTTACACCGACTGGTTTAACAAAGGCTATGGTATGTACAGTCCTGTCTGTGCATATAAAAGATCCCTTGCTACTCATCAAGCGTAGCGGGTTCTCTCATCATTTTGCATACCAAAACTAACTTCTGTCCTGGACAAGCAGTCGAGGCAGCTGGGCTGAGTGACCATGACAGACCTGCTTGAACCTTAATTGGATATAAACACGTAAATAAACTAACTTTAAGACGGATGCCACCTCACGTGGGCATCTATTGCTGTTTTAAGGCTATTATAAAGCATTTTTATTTATTAAAATTAGCATTTATTTGTATTTTGTTGTTTACAATAATATGTGTATTCAATACGCTTGTAGCAACTCTGTGTATGGTTCTTGGACTTTTGCCTATATTATTATTTTTTTAGTACGATTCAAATATAAAAATACATTTTTAGACAAAAGTACACATTATGTTAATCATTGGTGTTAACTGTCAGTCAGGAGACAGATATTTCAGTCGTGGAAGAAATTCAAAACGTTTAATTTTTTATTTTATGTAATGTAATTTTATGTATACACTGTAAATAGAGGATCAAAACTTGAAATTCTAATGAAGTTTCAGTCACACAAATTCACTTTTGTTAACACCCATGTGTTAATAATTATAACAATTTAGATGTCGGACCAAAAACTTGCAATAAGATGTAAATAGATTTAGCCTGTATTCTAGTCAACGCAAACAACACTATACATCAGCCGAAACGTCTATATATATTTTTTCAATTTTAATCTTGGCAGCTGCCAAAGAAGCTATTTTTGGAATATTCAGTATGCTGTTAAAAGATAACTCTTTATATAACAGACATGTACTTAGCGCGAACTCATGGCATGCAATCTATTTCAGTCTCCGTTTAGTCTCCGTAAGATTGCTGAATTGCACAAATTAACTTACAATAAAAAGATAAGTTTGTTTGTTTAAAGACGCCACTGGAACACATCAATTATAAATCACCGGGTTGTTTGGACGTCAGTCGCATGGTTATATTGACATATGGTCACAGAGGAAACCCGCTGGTGCCACGTAGGCTACGCTTCTTCGAATAACAGAAAGGGATATTTTAGGTGCACCATCCCATAGACCTAATATCAAACACCACAGAATTTGATAAGCCAGTCGTATCACTGGCTGGAACGGAAAATAGCCGATAAACATGTTTTGCGCTGTAGAGGATTATCCACATATGGTCGTATATGTATTGTATTTTAATGTAATTTAACAAAAAGACCAAGTAGTAAAGGTCACAAGAGATAAAAGTACATTAATGCACGGACTATATTTAATAGCTTAGTATTGGCAGACACACATTTTTTTATAATAATAAATAAATCAAGACCTTGCATTTCAGTCACAACAAGCTGTATCTATTTTCACGCATGATTAATTCTAAATGTGTTGAACTCTATGGTTGTTTTACTTAGCTCTCTTATTGCTTATTTTACCCTAAAATTCACTTTACGTCTTAAACATGCAGTATGCAGACTAGATCAGTGGTTGAAGCGCTCGCCCAGGTCGAATGATCGACCATCTTCAGCGGACACGTTAAAACTATAAAATGGCTTTTCTCGTCTACGACTACGACTGGTATATCGAAGGATTTCGCATTGTGGCTAAGTGCATATTTAAAAGATTTATTGCGCAGCTAATGGAAAAAAAAGACTTGCCAAAGGGAGTAGCTTCGAGATTTTTCTGAGACCATAATTATAAATATCGAAAAGACTACATAGCAGATGATAAGTAATTAATGTACTTTAGTGGTACTATTAAAGAAACTAAATTTTATAAATAGAAAACACTGAGCAAATATGCATTTCACAATCAATTATTCGTTTTAAAGTGTACAATATGACAATTAAGTCAACAGAAATAGTACAATGATTTGAAGAACGCCGTATCCACCCCATCTGTCTAGTATGTATATATACCCCCCCGCCCCACACACACGCACGCACGCACACGCGCATTAAAATGTAAACCCACCTTATTCTAAAAACAAACACATTTATGATGAAACCATACTTAAAACATCATATCGTCATCAATGATGCTCATCAATGCATCGTTATTGGATATTATTGTTATTCTACAAATAATGTATAGCGATCACGCTCTATTATAATTTACCAGTATAATACATGTATTGAAATGTAATTATGAATGTTTATAGAAATGGTAACTACTATTTTGTGTCCAGCGCGTATATACCAACTCCAAATTACACGAGGGCTGTTTGTATTGTTGTTTTCTTCATTTTTAGACTATGGCACTGATTACGTGATTGTTGACATTGTAAAACTCATAAACTGTGATATAAGCTGTGTATTAGTTATATGATCTCAGTGTGGGTGCTATCTTGTTTTGTTGTATTTATTGTTCTCTTAAATATAAAGCAGTATTTGTGACAAAATGCATGCAAGATACACATGCATACATATATATAATTATGTATAGTTATTATTAGCAATACACAATTAAATTTGTCATCTAAATATTTGACCTATGCTGGCCTCTGAATATGGGCTGTATTTTGATAACGTGTTGTATTTGAAAAATGGTGATACGAAAACATATACGCATCAGAAAAAGGATTAAGTTGGGAGTTCATTGAACGGACATTATAATATCAAACACACGGTGAAAGTCGACATACATTATGGTCTCAGAAAAACACCCGTTACCGCGACGTAGCTAGGTTACTATGGTCAATTATCAATAAGACATCTTTATGTTCCCTTTACCAGAGACAGGAATGCACATATCGGAGCCTTTGATGTACTAAGTGGTAGAACGGAGCAATCGAACTAAACGGGTCTACTGCGGAGTATCGATTATTAAGCATTGTAAGGGGATATCTTGTTTTCTTAACATTGAAAAGACAAAATTGAAGTACATGTAATTAAATTTTCAATGTGTTGCACGTACACAACGATTACACAATTTTACAAGACAGTGTGCAACTACAATCAACCAATTTGTTTCTCTATGCGTATGAGTCTTAATTTCTAACTAAAATTCGAAAAAATAACGTATCTAGCCAAGAAGTCCAAATGTTCTTTTTGCAATAATGATGATCTTTTATCATTTTAATAATAGCAGAATACCAGAAGACGTTTCATCTATTTAGCCACCAGAGATAGAAATTGAGATAAAGGAAACAACAGAAGGTAGAACGTCTGTTTCACAGCTCCATCTTTCCACATAGATTCAAAACGACAAGCTGTGCAGTAGTCAATTTCCTCTTTACGTCGAGCAACATTCCATCTGCTCCAGCATATGGTGTCTGCTTATCACAACTTGTGCGATACTTTAGGGCATACCCACTAAATGCTGATTTTAACCAACGCCCTGTTGTTCTGGCTCTGCCTAAAGCCAGTATCACTGGTGGAGCAGGATGTACTCATATTTCGCTGTGATTCGTGAGTTTATTCTATCTCGATTTTGTCTTAAAGACCATCGCTCACCATTTTGGCATGAAAAGCGCGAATGTGTTACGACGAAGTTAAATTAATTGTACGGAAATTAGTTTTATGTTGGAAGAGAAAACACTGTCCTTGTTTATGGAGGTATTTGCATGCGTTATTTATATTATTCAAAACATCAACCAAAATGTCACAATGCCATTATATTGCGTAAAGATGACGTAAATTTCTTGTCACATAATAATACCTCGACAAAACAAGGACACGCGAGCGAACACTTGTAAGGTGCGTGTTACTATGTGCATATGCAATATACCGGAAACGTTTTGCGCCAAAATCGGTGACTGATGGCCTTCGTTCCGAGATACGCATTAAGCTATTTTATGTTAATGTTAGTTTTTATTTTATTTGTAAAACATCTGTATAATTATGTAGACTCGTACGTGTAGTATTTACCTATGTTAATTATTATGCTGTTTAGCTTCGTGTTATACCTATATTGGACTCGAAATATGTAAAACTTTGATATTTTATTAATTTTTTTTCACAGTACGTGTAGTGGATAATTACTCTTTTCGTTTATATTATTATACTGCTAGCTGTTGATTTGTTCACATGTTTATAATTTATTTCCCGTTGTGAAAATAAAATTAATGTTAGTTATTGTTTGCGTTTTAATTTTGTAAAGTATGAAATACAATGGTTACGATTTGTAACCAAATGTCCAGTTAACCCAGGTATTTACTTATGGATGACCGTAACTCACGATCCTTGTCCTTTGGATTGTTTGAGGGTTACGGGTTTTATTTTACTGTGTTAATGTAAACATGTTTTGAAGCTAATTAATAGCTATCTGCCCTTGTTTGCGTGAGACAAAAATGGAAATAAATAATTATGACAATAATTATATATTATATACAGAGACATACGTATGACAAATTATGTAAAGTACTTCAGCATATCTAAATGTGGATATCTAAAAGCACATATTCAGACACGAATTGCAGAAAGTTATATTTGCATGAGACAAAAATGGAAAGAAAATAATTATGACAATATATGTGATATAATTATTATATACAGACACATGCGTATGACAAATTATGTAAAGTACTTCAACATATCTAAATGTGGATTTCTAAAAGCACATATTCAGACACGAATTGCAGAAAGATATATTACTACCAAACTAGAATTATGATAGATACTTGTAAACTATCCACACAAAGGCATATATTAATTTATATACCAACAATGTACAATAATTTGTTAATTATGGCAAAAGTAAAATTTGATTCTACTGTAACATGCCGATTATAATATAATTATAATATAATATAATATATTATAGCAAAACGTGTTTCAAATAAAGAAACATAAAATGCAGTATCATTGATACATGTATAATATGATGCATATTTGTAAAGTCTGGCGTTTAAATGCTGACATACATGTACAAGTCAAATATTGGCTAAAATAAAGTTGGTGAACAGCATGCCGATCCACAAACTATGTCCCAAGATGTAATTCGACTGGAACAACATTACATAATAATGTTCCCTTAAATCTTCGTTGTTTTGGTTTCGTTACGAATGCCCTGAAGAAAAGACACCGCTTCTGAAAAAAAGAGAAATGATTATTATAATAATAATAATTATTATTGTAGTATCGATCAACACTGGAGAAACACCGACCTCTGTAGTGCAGTGGTTAGACATTCAGATACAGTCTGTTTGTTTAACGACACCACGGGAAAACATTGATTAGTAATCAACGGTTATTAGATGTCAAACACACTGCCGCCACATAGGTTACGCTTTTTCAAATGTGCTCTTTACCAGAGACATGATAACATACACCACGGCCTGCTAGACCAATTATTGATCACTGGCTGGAGCGGGAAATAACTCAACGGGTCCCCTGAGGAGGATCGACCCATCGAGCCTCAGACGGACGCTTTTGCGCTGCGCTAGGTCCAGCTCCTGCAGTCATTCAGAGTGTAATAATGTTCACGATATGAACTGTCATTGATTATTGACACATTATGCTGTCTGATACAATATGCTACTATTACCCATCTTCGCTAGCCAAGGGACTTTCCATCTATATAAAAATTATTAGTAAACCAGAGTTTATTAATAGACGGAATCGTATACACCTTGGCTAGCAAAGATGACTTTTCCCTGATCCATACGTTTTGGGAGTAATTTTTCTTTACTGAGGTACAATTGTCATTATTTTGTCCCTGGACATGTTGAATCGTTTTTACCTCACCGTAAATATTTGCGTGTGTGTAATAATTTAGAGTATATTATACTAACTTAATGTATTTAACAGTATTAGCCACAAGACGCACATAAATGGTTTATGTAGTACCTGATGGCTCCCTTCCTTTCTTCGATGCAGTTGTAAACATTTCATTGTTATTCTTCTTGCGTGACATGACTACAATATACCTGAAAGAAAAGCTAAAATGAATGTGGACAAACAAACATTTGAATGGGTAATCATACATGCATGGAATAAAAATTATATCAATTCATTCTTAACCATTATAGTGTCAAAGAGACAAGCATGGTTGTTAACTAACGATAGCTAATACATTGTTTCATCAGAAAAAAGTAAGTGGTATAACATCTTTAATAATCTTTGTAATATTGGTAAATATACCTCAAGTATAATAATTATTATAACATAATATTTACATTCCCAAAAAATATGATTATCCATCCTCCAGATACACAACCTCTCATTGTATATAATGTCTGCATACGTAATATTGTATGTATTGCATTTAATGTGTTTAATGTATTTAATGTATTAATTGTATTAATTGTATTTATTTATTTATTTATTGTATAATGTATTATACCTATGACTATGAGCCGCAAAGCTTAAAGCAAATAGGCTATACAATATACTAAAAAAAAAAAAAAAAAAGAGTTCACTAAATACTTGTCGAGTTTTCGCTTTGCATGGGAATCTATTATGGACAAACTATTATGGATCAACAAGAAAGCCTGGTGTATCACTGTCATCAAATTAATAGTATTATGACTTAAATTATGACGAAAATCCCTCAGAAGTTCCATTTTATATCATGTTAGTCAAACATGTATCATGAGTAGAATTCGTACACATGCACGCACGCACAGATGCACGCACACACACACACACACACACACGAACGGACGAACACATGCACACATATATAATTATAATTATGCTCACACTCCCCAAAACAAATTTATTCGTAATTGTTTTAAAGTCACTATGCTTGTAATAATTATTATAACACCGATTGATTGTTGGATGTGCGTGTAAAATATAGGTAGTTGAGTTCTAAATTCTTTGATAGAGGAGTAAACAGCTGCATTCATTATCATAATCAGTAGTGTTTGCCTGTGCAATACTCCCAACAATACCATAATAATATAAGACATTATTATATATCATACTTGGTGACAATTTGGACATGATGTGTCCGCAAGTCCGTTAGTGCCTTGATGCAGGCATTGAATGCTTCTAGCAAACCTGTGTTGCTTGTCTTGCTGACTGTAAGCAAATGAACAGAAAATAACAAAAATATAAAAAGTGTACATCTTCAGCTAATACGATTTGGCAGTGGATAATATCAGATGCATATGGAGGATGGCGAACACTCGCGAATAATTTGCCTGGTACCCATCATTTGCTAGCATATCACATTCATTTAATGTTAGATGACAACATCAGTCTAGTGAGATTGCGAGTGCTCGCCATCCTCAATATTGGTAAATACCTCATGTATGCAACATACCTACGTTCCCAAAGATATGATTGTCCATCCTCCAGATACACAACCTCTCATCGTATATAATGTCTGCATATGTAATATTGTATTTATTGCATTTAACGTATTTAATGTAGTAATTGTATTCATTGTATTTATGTATTTATTTATTGTATAATGTACTATATGCAGTATGCCTATGAGCCGCAAGGCTTTGAGCAAATAAACTATAATTATACTATAACTAACATCTAAATAACACGCCGAACACATTCAGGGATTTGGTGTTCACTTACCCAAATTTTTCACAGACTTGGTAGAACATTTAATATCTCGAATAAGTTTGGAGTGTGCAGGAACCATTTTTTCTCTCATTGTAGTAAGAAAGTTCTCCGTATCTGTCAAAATATAACATAATTAACAATACAACTGTTTCCCAGAGTTTATGTAAAACAGAAATCATTACATTAATATTTCAACACCATCACGATTTCATCAAGAGTTACATTCAACCTCAACACAATGTTTTAGTTTTTGTCAATTTGGAACATCGCTGGATATAGATTTTGTTTCTGAATATTTCCAGTTGTCAAATTTTGTAAACTGATTGCACAACGGACAAAAGGTGAGAGCTATCTAATAATACAAAATATACATATATCATTTTAAAATAATAATGATATATAATACATACATGTACATGTATATGCTGGCATTATATATATATATATATATA
>JAUTCZ010053309.1:0-10743 GCA_032273805.1 Melanodrymia brightae | reverse complement strand
AGACGATTCGTCCACCGTACATTTTTTGCACTAATTGGCTGAATATTGTTCATCCACCGTACATTTCATCCGAAGACAATTCGTCCACTTACATTTCATCCACCGAGCGCAGACGATACGTCCACCGTACATTTTTTGCACTAATTTTAAACCCCTAATTGTACACAAAAATAAATATATCACGAAACGTACGGTAAATAATATGACTTTGACGAATCGTCTACTATTAATTTAGGTTCGTGCACTTAATTCCCGGTATCCTACTGATCAGTGGACGAATTGTCCGTGGACGAAATGTACCGTGGACGAATCGTCCGATACTCGTAGTGTTTAGGCAAGTTTAGCGCAGTGCCGCACATAGACTATGTTGAACCTGGACGACAACACACGAGTTTACCTGCTTCTTTAGATTTACTCATTTTCAAGCCGTACTTTGGACATCATTCATTCTAACCAGCAGGGCCTACACAAAATATGAAGTTGTAAATGGCGGGCTTTACGTGTGTTTTCTTTGCTACGTTCAATAACTCTGTCTAACTAACACTACAGAAAGCAGGAGTTATACCCCTTTACTTGACTAAACACATTTCTGGAATTCTGTGTTCAAACTTTTATACAATTGAAGTATTTGCTAAAACAATGTTATTTAGAAGAAAAGGCGAATTATTTGTTATTTTTCTCTAAAGTGCATTTTAAATAAAATTAAAAAGAATGGTGTACATTTGATGGGGAATATCTTCACCCTACTGGTATTTTCAACATTTTCAGGCAAATAATTTTGAAGCAATCTTTTTAGAGACAAACTAATTTTTTAATGGTAATTTTCATGTAAAATCTCAAACGCCAATGTCCAAAAACATCCATGCAGAATGCACATTGACTTCCACCAATTGATGAGGCAATGCCTTTATATTTAAATTAAAATGACTGTCCAGATAAAAATAGTACACTGATCGATGCACTTTAATTTCTGCAAATAAACTTCAGAATTTGTACTGCAAGAAAATTTTTGTTTGAAGCGAAGATCTTTTGGGACATTAAAATTATATAATGCTGTTTTTTAATAACCATAACAACAATTATTGGAATTCTACTCCAAATCTGATTAAAATAGGATCTATCATCCACTACCGGTACCGGTACCTATTATCCAGAGTAGATAATACGTAGCAGACGGACCCGATTTTAATTAGATTAATACATTTCATACTTGTAGCACCTTCGATATTTACACAACTTTTGAATGCCTACTTATGGGTTGTATTGGAGAGTAATTTAGGATGCTAGTTTTTCTTTTATTTTAGTCCATGCCCATATATGTTTTCTTAGTAACAGAGGTGACACCAGACAACAATATATCCACATAACAGCATCCACATGGAAGAAAAACTTTATGGAGACCAGGAATCCCTCAGTGTCGCTGTGAGATTCATCCTGGCAGCAAACATCTCCCCGTTATATCATTACAAGAAGAAACAAAAAGAAGAAAAAGACAGCATCCATCACAGACTCAATTTGTCATGTTCAATGTGTGGTAGGAGATCATTTTAATTGAGGAGAATTTGCTTTTGTAAAATTAAAGGAATATGTGACAGCAGAAAGTTCGGAAGTGTGTTATTATTGTAGCTCTTAGTAAAACTTCCTCAACTGATGAAATGCATCATTTTTGTGTGTTGGGTGTGGTGTTCGTCTGTGATAAACGACTATGAACATAAAATGAGTACAAAAGAAATAATGGAAAACTGTTTTAATGGACGGCAACAATCATATATTAATTTACAAATAGTTCATACATTTCACATTATGCTGTAAGTTAGTCAAATTGATGTCAATTTAATATGACCGGTACTGATACATTTGGTCAATTTGATATCCACTAAGATGTAAGAAGTTGAAGTGATGGGTAGGGTATATTACAATCAGATGCAGAAAGGTTCATAACATATCATGTAGTATGTGATATACAGTTGTGGTTCTGGCTACTAGTGCAGTGATAACCAGTGGTAGAAAAATGAACAAAATGATACATGTGTCTGTCATCATCTGGTCCCGATCGAACCATGTGAGATGCAGTAGGTTTGAAGTCATCAAGTTACTAATGAATGTATAAAATAATCTCAACAAGCCCTTACAATCGTTACATCAGACCATTCTGACAGTTATGTAAACATTGGTTAATTGATGTGTACGTGCAACTCAAAGTTTTTCATTTATCGATATGGTAGATACATATAATTATAAGTACCTAAACTGGGTGGGAGAGGGTAATTAGCAATGCTATCTTTCTTCTCTGTATGCAAGCATACTCCAATTGTTAATCCACTCTCATTCATTCATTCATTCGCATTAGTTTAAGGTGCCTTTATCCAATGCAGGTTTAGACACCCCCTCCATGGGTACAGTCCGCCATCAAAGGCCGGGACCCAATGCCGAGGCTGCACCCAAGGCGAGAGCATCCACTCTCAGTCATACTTGCATACAGAGAGGAATGGGGTGCAAAAGTCATTATTATGCTTCATTTGCATATGTACTTCAAGTAAGGCCCCTAAATGGGTTTATATATCAAAAAAGAATTTAATCTTAATACATGAACTAGAAAATATCACTGCAAAAATGTTAATGGGTTGTTTGAACACTGTCAGTTTTAGAAGTGTAACAGATCCAGTTTATTAAAGTGGCACCAAAACACCGACTGGTTCTGTTTAACCACCTTTCCAATCATCATTTTACAACAATGATAATTGCAATCATTTTCTTCCTTTTCCTAAATTGACATCATGAAAGAACTTCCCACAGTCCCGCGAGTGTAAATCCATCTTTCAATTTCTCAATCGCCAAACCCAGTTCTTCAGAATACACCGGATCTCGGTCCCTTTCTTTGTTACCATCAGCAAAATATGCCTTTAGAATAAAAACAAAGAAAATCAGAATTTGATTTTATTGTAAGAAAAGTAAACATTCACATCATGTCAATCTGACATACTATAAAGAAGGTATATTAATCTGTCAATTTATTGTATATTTTTATGTCGATCAACTTGGCATTTAAAGACCCCCCCCCCAATCACAAACTTTGGTACCAAACGTTTCCGCTCTGCTGCATCTCCAGACAATAAACATGACCTTAGAAAGGTTCGAAATAATTAGCTGTAAGTTTTAGCGACGTCTTCATACGATGTACAAAAAGCAATTTTACCTGTTTCACAGGAGTGTAAAGACCAATTAAATTAGGCCTCATGTTCTCATTTGGCAAAAAGAAAACTGAAACAAGAAGTGTAAAAACTTACTGCGAAAGCGTCGGTCTGTCCATCATTTTCGATCTCGATATCATCGGTGACACGTTCTACAGTTAGTTCCTCTATCGTTTGCGGCTGTAAAATAGATAAAGTTTGTTTGTTTAATGACGCCACTGGAACACATCGGTTATAAATCAGCGGTTATTGGCCGTTGGAAACATGGTTATATCGACACATGGTCTCAGAGGAAACTCGCTGTCGCCCCTACCTGTACTATTCCAAAAAACTGCAAGGCGTCTTTTATGTGCACTATCCTATAGACAGGATAGCACATACCATGGAATTTGATAAACCAGTCGTGTATCACTGGCTGGAACGGAAAATAGCCCATAAAATGCTTTGCGCTGTGGAGGATCGATCCCTTGACCCATCCCGCCACAGGCAGACATTCTACCTCTAGACTACTAGTGTAGTCATTGAAGGCTCAAATAATGACCAACCGGGGGAAAAAAGTTACCAAGCCACATTTGGTATCATTGGAAGCGGAATTTTATGCTCTATAGCATAGAATAAACTTTTTTTTATTTGCAGTTTGAGTGAATCTGGGTGTTACGCAAATTATATACAACTTTTTTTTCATTTGAATTACGAATTTGTATTTAAAACAAAGAATACCCATTTCCATAAGATTGTTTTTACACAATTCATGCTAATATAGATATTATATTTTAGTGATAAGTGGAGATCCAAGGGTGGTGGGTCAAGGGGAACCAGCCCCCTCCCCAATGTTTTGGTTCTATTTTGAGAACGTAAAAGAACGTATTGAAGCAATGCCGCCCCCAAGAACATTATGTGTGCCAAGTTTCATGCTTCTAGATCAAAGTGCACACATTCCTTGTTTTCCGTCCCACTAAGCTAAAGTATTTCACAAGTTGCACTAGATAGTCGTCGTTAACTTGATTGAGTATCGCGCCACAAACTGTGACCAGAAGTATAAATTGACTTGAACATCTCTGTATTCAAAGATCAAGTTGTAAAACAGATGTCATCATGATTAACTAACTTTTGGTGAACATACACTGTAGTTTTGGCTAATGGTGCATTTAAAAAAAGAGCATTTACTTACCAATTTTACATTTACTTACATCTTTTTGCTTTCAATATCAATGTATATCCAATGCGTTTGTAGTAGCTTAAAGGGACAGTCCGGACATTTAAAACGAGTGCCACCGTACGTGCGCGTCTTATGGCATTTGTAACATATATCTCGCTAATTAGAGCATTTCTTATTATTAAAATAACCATTTACTTACATATTATTACTTATAATATCAATAAGTGTATATTCTGTGTGTTTCTAAACATCAAAAATGTTATAGTAGCGTGTTGTGTCCTTTTGTCTAAAATAATTTAGTACGTAAACGTCCAAGGACCATATTAAGCTACTACAAACGCATTGGATATACGTATATATTGGTATTGTAACCAAAGAAAGTAAATGTTATTTTTTGTAATAAAAATGCTGTATTAGCCAGAAATATGTTAGATGCGTAAGTTCGGTGGCACTCATCTTAAAAGTCGAGACTGTCCCTTTAATATAGCCCTTTGACTTTTGTCTGGCACGTGACAAATGATTTTAGACAAAAGTACTCATTAAGCTACTATAATAATTTGGATGACAAGAAACACATTGTACAATATTGGTATTGTAAGCACTACGATGTAAATAAATGTTAATTTTAATAATTAAAAACTGGAAATATGTTACAAATAGCAGTAGGTGTGTGGCATTCGTCTTAATACTAGACATTGTGGCTTTAATCTGTAATTGCAGAGTAGAAAGGAAGATATAAGTGAAACAATCTTTCAAAAGCTGATATAATCGCCAAAATTGATATTAATTCCCCTCTGGAATTACTATTTGCAAAAAAATGCGTTAGCCACACAAAAGGATAGCCGTCACTTCCAACATAGCGGTAATAGCCGTCATTTCCAACATAGCGGTAATAGCCGTCATTTCCAATATAGCGGTAATAGCCGTCATTTCCAATATAGAAATACTACTACTTGATCAAATTAAAATATATATAAAACAACAAATTCAAGAATGTTCGTAGATCTAAATGCAGTTCACCACAATAATAATCCATAAAATGTCAATTCCTAAATACGGTAACTATGGATATACTTGTCTTTCCTTTATTGTTTTTATACTTTCCACTCTGTCACTTGTATGTATTCCTGTTCACGTGTACACTCTGGACTAATCCCTGCAGCTGCACCATGATCACTTTGTGCAGGTGAGTCTAAGTCTAAATCGACAGCATGTGTACCGTATACAGTATTCTCGCTTGCAACCACACTTGGTAAGCCGTTGACAACACCTCGCTATTAGGGCCAATGTCCACAAGTTTGATCACACGGCTCGATTTGGAAGAATAGACTTTTTTAAGAACGACTGGTTTAGCCATGCCGTAATGGTGTTGGACTCTCAAGTGCCATGCGAATCGGTGAGTCGGTGTTTCTGCTTGTGGATTTAAGCCTTCGAGTGTACTACAAGCCCAAGTTGCAATTGAAAAATTGCTCATATTAATACATGTATTACATTGACTTCGAACCGAGTGCTTGATTGTACACATGATACATACTACTAAACTGGCGTTCTTTTTTTAAGAACGACAGCTTAGGCGGGGCAGTTATGGTTGGACTGTCGAAGTGCCATGCGAATCGGTGCAGTAGGTTCAAATCATACATGTGCACATACGTGATCTTTCATTCATATGACTGCTGCATGCAAGCAAACATATCAACTCATTCACTGTCAATCCGTGCAGCTGTACTGGACCTGTCATACATAGTGACTGAACATTAACCCCATAATGTCCATCGTGTCATCCTAAACTGTTGGCGGGTACTGGCTACATTTAATGAATACAGAGGCCTCTGCAGATACATTCAAAGTTTTCTTACAGACTTCCATTTGCTACGGGAGGCCTGATAACATCACAGTCAGTAAATGTATGAAAGAGGAGAATCCTTCTCGTCTTCGCAGTGTAGATGGGTGGGGGGTGGGGGTGGGACTGGGGTGCATGAACATTTGGTGGATGATGCTGGAATCGGGCTCTGGTTAGGTGCGTGCTATTGTAACACAGACTTTCAGAGTTCCAGACTTTCAGACTTCCAGACCTTCAGACTAACTACAAGTTGAATTCTGGCAGGTGGACAGCTTTTAACGCGAATGAATTAATGGTATGAGATGAAGAGAAGATGCGACAGTCTTCCTTAAGTGTCATTTGCTTTGAAATACTAGGGGATGATCCAAAGCTTTCCATCTTATTTATTTGTTAAAAATAACCTAATTTTCTATATTTAATAACATACCAATTGTAAGCCGATAAATCAATTTATATCGTTTAAATTAAATTAATAGTAAACATATCCAACTTCTATTCTACACTAATTAAATTCCAAATTTTAATACCTCTTTTTTTCTTTTCTCTACTCACCTTGGACACAGTGCTGTCTGATGGCGGACCGTGTCCAGGGTGGGGTGCTTGAACCTTTAGTGGATGTAAGCACCCAAAGCATTTGGCTACTTGGTATTGAAAACGAGACGTGTGCATCGTGATATTTTGACAAAGAAACAAACGAAGAACAATATTCGGGGAAACATTTGCTGCACATGTGTTTAGCCATTTATGTAAGGTATACACTATACGTTCCATATTTCCTCGTATGTTATGGGGTAGCCATGTTACTTTTCTGTCAAATTGTAAAAAAAAATGTATTGGTTAGCGCTGACGTATTTCAAGGGACATAATCGTTGTTTCAAATCACTTTTCAATAGATTGCGTTAAAATAATAGCAGAATTATGTGCCGTTGTATACGCCAAGGCGTAGAATGGAGTAACAAGTGAATGATATTCTTGGCTTGCGAAGATGCTCCACTAGAGGTCCTGCTGACAAGACAAATACCCATTAACTAAATCAGATAGATATCTTCCATTACGACACCACTGGAACATATTGATTATTAATCAGAGGTTCTTGGATGTCAAACACACGGTTATATCGACACTTGGTCACAGAGGGAACCCGCTGTCGCCACATAACAAGGGATCTTTTATGTGCACTTTCCTACAGACAGGATAACACACACCACAGCATTTGATAGACCAGTCGTGAATCACTGGCGGGAACGGGAAATAACCCGTGTCCTCATTTTATCCTATATATTCCAGTATCAAAACAACACGGACTAATTATATAATTATTGTACAACATACTAGTAATACGATAAACCTATACATTCATTACTGTTCGCAATCACATTACAGGGACAGTCCCGACTTTTAAGACGACTGCCACCGTACGTGCGCGTCTTATACAATTTGTAACATATTTCTGGCTAAAAAATCACTTCTTATTATTAAAATTAATATTTACTTACATATTATTACTTACAATATCAATATGTGTATATTCTGTGTTTATGGACATCCAAACTGTTATGGTAGCTTACTGTTTCCTTATTATGTCTAAAATAATTTAGTACGTAGTAAATTATATTATTGTGGGCAAAAGTTCAAGGACCATATATATTAAGCTACTACAAACGCATTGGATATACATATTATATTGATATTGTAAGCAATAAAACGAAAGTAGATGTTAATTTTATCAATATAAAATGCTGTATTAGCCAGAAATATGCTACAAATAGCATTAGATGCGTAATTCGGTGGCACTCGTCTTAAAACTCAGGACTGTACCTTTAATGTTTTATGAAAAAAGCAACGGTTCTCAAGTGGATCCAATATCGCGTAAAACTACCCTTCAACTTCTTTATTTTCAGCGATTTGGTTTCAGGGTTTTTTCACAATATTTTGACACCCAAAAGCCGATACCATTTCGTTCTGGGGCGTCGTTAACTTTTAATTCATTCATTCATTCATGCATTATTATCAGCGTTGCATCGGCGTGAAAAACGTTTAACAATAAAATGTATGGCGTATTAAAAAGAATATTACACTCGCTACAATATATTATCAAGTTTAAGTTCCTCGTGAACTAATTTTCGTTTTAGTCACTCGCTACATCTCGTAACAAATGAAACTTATTTCACTTAGGACTTAAACTTGATAATACAGGGTATCTGATTTAATATCCTCTATATAATATTTGGATATATATATATATAACGCAAAACAAAAAAAACATTACAATTTAACATGTCACCAATGCCAAACGTTTAACTGTAATGGCTAATTCTGGTTAATTCTTCTTCATTTATACCATATTGTAGACACCAAATAGCCCATGTCCTTTTTGTTCGTGCTGGTATGTCATTAAACTACACTTTAATAATAATAATAATAATAATAATAATAATAATAATTAAAGTTAATTCTTATTTCGCTCTTCGCATTCAGCTTTATAGTTTAAATTCGTTCCACCTACCTAATATTATGTAAGATGCCGAAAACACACTATGGGAACACACGAGCATAGTAAGACATCCTCGAATCCTTTCCAACACCTTGTCCTTTCTGATTTTCTACACTAAACTGTGATAATCTCTCGTTTCCCCTCCTCTTCAAACTCTAGAGATATTTACCTGCTTGCTGCGCTAGACAGGCAGATCTATTGTCCCCCAATCTCGCGGCGCTCCAACCAGGAACTAGCTTCAGGAAACAACGCGGGTCCGCCTTCCGGAAGGAACAAATATCGGAAAATTTGCTCTTTTCATTTGCTCTGTAAAGGCGATCGTTGGAACAGTGTTGGATTAGAGATGACTGATCAACACAAATCTGAGCGCAATCTGTTGTTAGAGGAACATTATCGCTGAGAAAAGAATGACAATCTTTGTTTATGGTATGAAGGAATTTTTATATCAATTTGCATACACATATTTGTGTATTATTTTGCAGCGTGTCTCAAATTTGCTGTACTTTTTCTATTTATAGGTTTACTTTTAGGAAGGGGATTAGTGTCCAATCAGAGAGCATGTTTAAACATTTCATATAATTTTGTTAAGCAAGTATAAACTGTTTGTTACTGCTTCCTGCTTTGAACAGTTCTAAAACTAAGTGATCCAATAATTAGCAAACAAAACGGACAAACACACACTTTATTTAATTCATAGGTCATTTAGAATGACATGAAAATCGGGATCACGCAAATGAATTTACGTATAATATGGGCGATTCCATGGTATGTGTCACGTCCGCAACGATTGTTTCTCCTTGTTATGTAAATAAATGCAAATATTATCAAATTTCATTAATTATTTTGTACTGCAAATTGACATTCCTAACAGTTGAATTGTCTAACAACATAGTGTTTTGTCTTAACTAACCAAAATGATGAAAAAAAATCGTTGCGGACGGGACAAATACCAATGAATCGCCCACATACAAAATCAAAAACACTGTCCTCCCCGCTTGTGAACGAAAACATGCATCAAGAAGAAAACAACATTGTGTTTATCATAATGTTTATGACATTTTGTTAATATTATAAACGTTTCCTATTTCAGACGACAAATCGCAAGCTCTTCACCAATGAAGTCTATTAAAATTATGTCTAGTAAGAGTTCTGTCCCTTTACAGTTGTCGGCTGTCAAAATAAATTACTCGGCTCGAAATCAAAATATTCATTTGCTATTGCATGGACCAAGAATCGTTGTGGAATTTGAAAAAATAATATTTATTTCAAAAGACACACAATACAGTGGTTAAAATTATTGTGTCTTCAATGCGTTCTTACTGCCGGGAGATGACGGGTAAGAATGTAACAACTATTATATGCCTAATAATAGAACCCACGACATTTCTATTTCTAGAATAAAACCTCAAGTCAACCACGCATCTAACAAAAATAGAACCTGCCCTACCGGGAAGTAATGCATTGATTACGACCGTCGCGTCACCTAAAACACCTTTTGAGCTTAATGGAGATAATAAGAAAAACTTTTCCCAATGCATCATCAGCAAAGTTGCTAAAAAAACCTATACCCGAGTCCATACAGATACTTATGACATTGTACTCTCTAACGCAAAACATTTTAAGTGCTATTTTTCGTTCCAGCGAGTTGATACACGACTGATTTATCAAATTTCATGATGTGTACTATCCTGTCTATGGGGTAGTGCACATAAAAGACCCGTTGCTGTTTTTTCGGAATAATAGCCCATGTAGGCATTGTAGCGGCGACAGCGGGTTTCTTCTGAGACCATGTGTCAACATAACCATGCGTCTGACGTCCAAAAACCGCTGATTTATCTTTATCGGATGTAACAAGTTTCTCTGGCCGTGCACGTTAAACACCATTACCTGACTTCTGACTAACACTAACTAACTTCTGTCGTGGACAGTCGAAACATGTCCAGGCGAGACAGACAGACGTGTTTGAACCTTAATTGGATATAGGCACGAACACTAGGTACAACTAACCAACTTAATAGTTTCCGTTTCCGTTTTCAGTAACCGCTGATTACTAATCAAT
>JAUTCZ010053298.1:0-10746 GCA_032273805.1 Melanodrymia brightae | reverse complement strand
AAATAACCCTTGCTGTTTTTCGGTAAGAGTAGCCCATGAAGCGGCGACAGCGGGTTTCCTCTTAGACTATGTGCCAATATAACCATGCGTCTGACGTCCAATAACCGCTGATTTATAATCAATGTGTTCCAGTGGTGTCGTTAAATAAAACAAACTTCACTTTACTTTGATGTTAGGGTTAGGAAACTCTAGCCCCAACAATAATAATTGGATTTAACATTGTTCATGTCCTGTCAGTGCCCTAGGAATTAGGCTTCCACCCTTTCCCAGGATTGGTCGCTAGAATTACAATGAAAGTCTTGTTTAATTATTAAATTTGATTGGCAGTCGAAAATAGTTCTATGGTAACTACCTCATCTGTGCCACTGTAATTAACTTCAGACTGAATACTGGTATCAACTTCTGGAGATTCACTGAGAGATTGTTCATAACTTCTAAAAATATCAAATTGAGAATATAAGAATACTGCATAGGAATAAAAAAATAAAAGTTGCAACCATTTTTACCACATTTCATATCTTCGATAGAAACAATTAAGGCCAGTTGAAAACTGGTATAAATATTATTTTAGTAACAGTGTTGAACTTATTATTCTAGTTCCCTGCCTCGGGTAGAATTTGCATAAAACAAGGAACATTATTTTTACCCTGCTGACTCTAATTACATATATTTTTGGCAGTGTATCTCTTGCAATGACATTAAAGTACATTTTCAATGTTTCTGTGTAATTTTAGCAAGAAAAAAGAAAAAAAAGGAGTTTTCTTGTTAACATCAATAACCTATTACTATGTTTGACATTTACAGGGTAATAGGAAGACAATGTACAGAATATTATTTTTAAAAGCGTAATTTTAATATGAAAATAATGTTACTAAATACATGAAAATGCACCCAAATCTCTCTTTTGTAAGGTGAAATAACTTCAATACAAACCCAGTATTGTTCGATTTCAAGAATATCTTGACTTACTCAGAAGTTTGAAAGTCTGAATACCTCTTCCTGATCTGTTTCAAATGGTTATCTATTAGAAAGTTTGAGGTAAAATCTTGTCTTGATGGTATTATCCTTCGAGCTGCCTTTTTCCTAATAGAGAAAATGATTCACACAATTAAATCTGATAACTTTTATCATTCATACACAAGTGAATATGGGTATAATGATACAGGGAGTCACGATACGATACATATCCCAATATAAGGGTTTCAAGACCAGGGTGTGCACTTTACGGTCGCCGATGGCTACTCAAAATAGCCTCGGGCAAGTCAAAATCTTATCACGTGTCGCCCGCATGGCGACCGAACATTTAAAGTGCAATTTAAGTAAGGTTTTTTTTTAAACAAATTTTTTTTGCGGGCCATTCAAAAGTTGTACGGGCGAGTAAAAGTGTTGCTGTGAGTGGCCCGATAGGCCAGTCAAAACATATCCCAAGTGCATACCCTGCAAGACGATACATATTGCGATACTTTTCATACCAAACTAGTTTATGAAACATGGTGATAACCTCAATAGAGTGTTTAATGTCATGACACAATCAGGTCCCATATTTCAGTTTCTAGTTCTTCGATGACCAATGATCCAATCAACTCTTATTACTTTTTTTTTTAACGCACAGTAAATTTAAATATTTTTATATTATTTTTATGTATATTGCTATGCATGTATTGTAAGTACACTATATTGCGATACAGCTGTTCTGATACTATACTGTATCGTTACAACTATACTAGCGAAATACATGTATATCAAATAATTCTAATTTTCTTTTCTACACCAGATACTTGACTGGTTTCTTATATTATTCTAGCATCTAAACTAGGAAAATCACCCTTTAGTAAATTGAAACCTTTTGTTCAAGGGACTATATGGAAATATGGTTGCGCTAAAAAAATACCATCAATGCTTTATTACATAGCACTACACACCAATGCATTTACATACACATTAAACTTTGCAATGATATTTATAATCTGGGAAACTACTAATTTAAAACAGTTAAACACACATTTCTCATTTTGCAATATTATAAACATGCACTAAAATACTATTTTTGACAATACCTCAGTTTTTGAGGGTGAGGCAGACTCTCAAAGGGAAGAATTGCAAACTGATCTCCATATTCAAAAATATCTCGATCAGCAGGTCTGTCAAGAGATGCAGAAAACTGAAGAAAAAAAAGTTGTATGATTAAGAAATGTGAAAAATAATGGATAATTGGAAAACTTAAAATAAACACTTTCAGATATAAAGCTGCATACATTTATATAGGCTCTGCCTGTTGTGTAATTTTATTTACATGTTCAATAACATATTTTAAAATGATGCATATACTTTTTGAATTTATACTTTATTGTAAATTTCGTACTAAAAAAATAAAAAATGTCCATACTGAAATGCGAAAATGTCCATACTGAAACGCGAAAATGTCCATACTGTAATGCCAAAATGTCCATAATGAAATGCCAAAATGTCCATACTGAAACGCCAAAATGTCCATACTGAAAGAGCAACTGACAATGAACTGTCGATTGATCTTCAGTCTTAAAATCAACAATTCCATTGAATATTTAGGGATATATTCAGGTGTTATGTGATACACTTTCCAAAAGCAAAACATACTAAAAAAATTTAATTTCTCAACTAAAAATTCTTTGGTTTAATACATTTTTGCCATTAATTGTGCTACCAATTGTACATGTATATACAATCGTACTAATTTTCCAATTCAGCAATCGGATCCAAAAAAAATTTCTGGGATAAATCCATTGTTTTGCATGGAAATGGCGGGTTGGATCCCATATGAAAGTTGTTCATATAGAAAAGGTGTCAGCATTTTGAGATTGCCCCATAACAACTATAAACTTACTTGTATGTTCGTTTGCTTATCACCCACATGCCTTGTAGCTCTTCCCACTGGATATGTAGAATGACTGAATAATATACAAAAGAAAGAAATGATTACAATTCAGACTCAACGTTGGATACAAATACTAATTACCTACTCAATGAATTTGCAAAATTGGGGTGCTTTGTCTTTATTCTTAATTCTGGTGAGAAATACGGTAATTAATAACTAAATGGCTGATACTCACAAACCAAAACCCTGTCCCACTTATATCTTCTTTTATTAGAGAAGCATATTAAACAACTTTTGATTTTATTATGATTATGATTATTATTAGGGCTTCAAGCCACCTTTTTCATCTAGGATAAAGTATACACTTATTTATAACATCTCAAAACAATTTACCTCTTCAGTTCAGTGTAATCAAACTGTTATTTATTTAAATAAAATAATCAAATCAGGTTTGCAATTAGTTGTTAATACATGTACTTACTTGTTTAAAGGTATCTTGTCGGTCACTGTGGAACATTTAATATCATTTTTCTTGTTCCATTTGTCACAATCATCAGCACAATAACGTTTTGCTGTTTGTGACATCCTGTTAAAAAGAACAACATTTAAATTATGAAATATTGAGTTAACAAAAAATATACATTATATATTGGAGCGGGGCATAGTTCAGCGCAAGATAGGTCGACAGATCTATCCTTCTCAGTGGAGCAGTTCACTGTTGGGTTATATCCCATTCCAACCAGTGATCTACGACCGATACACATACATGTAGGTACCTACTAAAGTCAGACCATGCATACTTGATCAACAGAATCTACGTAAAAACAATTACACAGGTAATTAAATAATATCAAATTTAAAATATATTAGAATTTGTTATGTTTTTATCATTTGAAATACACTTACTTGCCAAAGGGCACATCATACAAGATATCCTGATCATCACTCATTTTGTCTGGAGTTCATCTACCGGGTCGTTCAATATATTGAGTTCTGTGTTGTAAACCTGATTAAAATATTAAGTTTAACAAATTTATTAATAAATGTGACATCCAGGGTATGTAAAGCGCACATGATTTATAAAACAGTATTTAATTAGTACTGACTTATATAACATATTACTTCCAATATATGATAATTTCGTACGTTCTATAATTCTGATACATCCGTTTGTGAGAGCATCATGGGAGATTGATGGTATCCCTTATCGATTATCGGATATCCAACATGTTATAGAATATATATATATATAGTGTATATATCATTTGAAAGATTTCTGATTATCTGTTCTGCGATGGTGACCCAAGTTATGACATCATCCCAGAACATCACTAGTTTTCACTGACTCCTGATTATCTGTTCCAAAGACACAACTGCCTGCACATATTTTTGTTGATTACTTTGCAAAATGTTAAGTATGTTGGTTTGTTAGTGAGTCCATTTGTCCGTCTGTAGAGCGGGGCGTGGTCCAGTGGTAAAGCGTCCGCCTGCAGCTCGATGGGTCAAAGGATTGATCCTCCTCGAGGGACCTGTTGGGTTATGTCCCGTTCCAACCAATGTATTAATGTGTTGAGATACATCATGCCGCTGTTCTGATCAACGTACTGCATCATGGACCAAGTATCGAGGTACGTAGTCCATCAGAAAAAAACAGCAAGTGGTCTTTTATGTGCACTATTCATAGACAGAATAGCACACAACAGTCGGACAACACGGACTGACGGAGTTTGATAAACCAGTCGTGTATCACTGCCTGAAACAGAAAATCGTAGTCCATCAAGATAGCTTTCAGTATATATTGATGGACTACCAGTACCGTACCTAAACTTTAGGCTAAAGTCGTGCAAAATATTTTAATTTTCGATAAACTCCGTAAATTTTTTTTTTTACTTGACAATGAAATAGGTTAATCGTCAACAACCAAGTTACAAAATGTGGAAATGGCCCATTTTTCCGATTCAGTTGAACAAAATTAAAATGGCAATACACAGATCCAATCACCTTTAAAGTCTTTAAATATGCCTAGTCTGAATCATTTACTGAAGAATACGTTGATCTAAAACTTCGTCTGCTAAAAATTAAAAGTTTCGATAATTAGATGTATTTAATGGGTTCGGAGTTTAAATAGATACTCGAGGTTTTTAAACGGGCACCTGTTTTGGTGACGTTTTCAACATTTACGTCATTCATCACCATAGTTTTTTGGGTGGCATCAAAATGGTGGACATAATTCGTTGTTTACTTTAAGCTACATAACATCAACGATACGTAATTAAACTCAGGTAGGTAATTCATATGTTGGAGCTAAGATAAACCAACCTTTGCGACATTATTTAAACGTAGACATGCGTATTTAGATTGAAACTTTGCTAAACTTGGTCGTTTTTGCGAAATTAAGCAGGCGAGCCGGAATGGCTGAAGCCAAGTAATATTACGGAACGGCACACTAGAAGAACAAGTTATTTATCACGATTGGGTGCGTTGTCAGTATTATTATAGGTTTGAATCCTGTCAATATACACTTCTTGTTTTTAATTACAACAATGACATCAAATTGATAATGAGCCTTTCAGATATTTTTTGTTTGTAGTTAATGAATTTAGATGAATTTTGTTTGTTTTTAGTTTCTAGCAGAAAAGATAATTTGGTATGGCTTCAAAACAGAAAATAAAGAAGAAGAAAGTGCCCAAGGTGGCTTTGAATGTACAGCCAAAGGAAGATACAGTGGACGTTACACCAAAAGAAGGTACATGTTTTAAATAAATCAGGGAGTGACATAAGGTGCGAACAATTGTTCAGGTTATGTGTCAGTTACGATAATCGTAAACTAAGAGACAGTGACTAAAGATTGTGTTCAAATCTAAAATTGATTGACTTTGCTAATATTTCACAAATATTTGTGCACCCTTATAATTGTTTCATAATTTTTCAGAAATCAAAGGTCCATTGAAAGTTATTAGTGCTCCACAAGAAAACATTTTAGACTCCACAGAGAAGGTAATTTTCTTGTTCCTGTTATATTGTATAATTTTGTGTTTTACTATACATTACATTTTAATTTTTCCAAATACAATTTGTGCATCTTTGGGACATTTTTTTTCTGGCTTGTATGAAGCAAAATTTTCATTTAGCAACAGTGATAACATATATATGCTCAAGTATTATGTTACTTAATATTTATGTTTAGTACAATAAAAGGTTATTGAATATTTTTCTGTAGGATAATGCAGATGCTGAAGAATCGACATTCAAGTATAAGAAGGCTAAGAAACGTAGCAAATCCAAGGAAAAAGGAACAAGAGAGGTGGAAAGTGGTAGCAAAAAAGAACATCCTGAGCCTAAAGATGGGAAATCTTCAGTATCCACGCCAAAGGAAAAAGGTCGCAGTCCATCTCCGTTTAGAAAAAATATTGTTGATCCTGTTGAAGGCGAACATTCCTCTCAGGAAAGTGGTAGCAGGAAAGAACAGATCATGCACAAGGATGGAACATCTTCTTCGCTATCCACACCAAAGGAAAAACGTCGGAGTCCATCCCCATTTGGAAAGAATTCTGTTGAACCTGCTCAAGGAGAAAATTCTAATCAGATGGGAAGCTCTTCTTCCCTTCTGTCAAACGTATCAGCTAAAGGTATAGCACGCATATTTAGCTGTTAACAATTATATTACAAGGCTAAACAAATTTTTTTTAGGATAGATAGGTCATTTGTTTTTTGTAAATGAGTTGACACCCTTGCAAAAATGCTTTATGACCAAGTGTCGATATAATCGTGCGTTTGACATTCAATAACTGCTGATTTATAATCAATGTGTTCCGGTAGTGTCGTTAAACAAACAAACTTTATCTTTATCTTTGTTCAGTGCCATATCGTTAACGAGATTGATATTTCCATATCAATTCCATATGATGGTGAAAGATTTACTATTAATGTTCAGTTTGGATATCCTTTCAGAAGCTTGGACTGATCGCAGTGAAGCTGGAACTCCAACAGAGAAAGCCAAGAAGAAGAACACTAGTAAGCTTTTTATATCATATGTTGCAGTGGTACATCAAAGGCTGTGGTGTGTGCTATCCTGTTTATATGGAGGTGCATGTAAAAGATAACTAACACTAATTGAACATATATGACGGCAGGAGGTTTCTTATAAAACCATGTGTCGACATATCTGTATATATCATTATCACTTAGTGATTTTTTTACATATAATTATGTGTATGTTTGTACTGGAATTAAAATAATTTGGATAACTTATAACGATATAGATAAGATAAATTAAATGTATGCTTGAGCGAATCCATGGAGATTATTATATGTTTCTCTTTGTACACACCATTGAAAAAATGTGGCCATTAATTGTTTTTGCATTTTAATTTTCCTTCATAAAGTTTAACATGCCATTTTTGACATGGATGACCAACCCACCTCAATTTGAAAGACTAGTTATGTATTGCTTACACTTGTTTATTGGAGATTTATAATATAAACAAATAATTGAGTTTGTTTTAATTGTTTAAACAGGACCTTCAAGTGCTGCTAGTACTCACTCATCAACTTCAGTTGTCAGTCGTCTGGATAAAAACGGGAAAGACAATTCAGGTAAGCATATGATGTAGTAATGGAATTCTATGCTTTTATTCCCAATGAACTTGTATCAGTAGTTAGCAGGGTTGTATCAGTAGTTAGGAGGGTTGTATCGGTAGTTAGGAGGGTTGTATCGGTAGTTAGGAGGGTTGTATCGGTAGTTAGGAGGGTTGTATCTGTAGTTAGGAGGGTTGTATCAGTAGTTAGGAGGGTTGTATCAATAGTTAGGAGGGTTGTATCAGTAGTTAGGAGGGTTGTATCAGTAGTTAGGAGGGTTCATGGTGATTTGATCTCATTGATAATATAAATAATTTGCATAATAATATAGTTGCTATTGTTCTCTATATATATTGTCTATTTTACACAGACACTGTGAGTGTGAAATCTGCGACAACACTTGAGCGAGAATCAAAAGAGCAGCATGCTTACATACCGTACCTGTATGCCAAGGGTTACCTCGCTCATATGGTGGATGACATGAAGACCATGAAGACTACTCACATCCGCATTGTGTATGACATCGAGTCTTACTACAAGGCAATCGAAGATGAAACTCAGGTTTGTATTAAAATAGCGTTGCAGTCAAACTTGTCTTAAAGAGTCACTATAATAATCTCCAAAATCATCAATTTTAGTGCTTTAGGAATTATTAAACAGCCACCTGTTGTAAAGGGTCACCATACTACTCTCCCAAAACATTAATTTTAGTGCACTTCAACCTGCATTAAACAGCAAACATGTTGTATGAGGCCACTTTTTTGTTACTCCCTTGGGTGGCTGCTTAAGACAGGGTTGACTGTATTTTTTTTGCAAGATATGGCTATCATTTTGTAACAATTTACTGTAAAACAGCCAATATTTGCAACTGTAAAACAGCCAATATTTGCAACTGTAAATTTTCTCGATTTAAAAAAACCCACAAACAACTCGTGATGGTTTTCAACGTGGCATCATCTTTTACCAGACTGAGTATCTTTGGAATAGAAATCTTACTCTCCAACATTTAATTTTTATATTATGTTTGCAGTCACAGTTCAACTTGTTTGTAATCTGTTTGCGGCACCAATATTCAGACAAGGTGAAGACATTCCGACAGGTTATAGAGGTTCACAGACTTGAGCTGCAGAAGAAGGAAAATTATTACACTAACGTTATTGAGGTGAGTAAAAATATATTTATTATCCATATGGGCAAAGATATGGGAGGCAATAGTTTGTATTCTTTTCCTATGTATATCTTACTTTGGCGATATAGGTCATTGTGTGACATCATACGATTGTGTTACATCATTTTAGTGCGTCGTGCAACAGGTTTTTTGTTGATTGCTGCCTACAGAAAATTTCAATGTATCCATCGTTTGAAAATGTACAAAACCAGAATGACAACAGGCAATAGGTAACAAATAGGATACCAAACTCGCTACTCAGCAATGCACTTTACTTGCACCACAAATTTTAAGGGTTGAATAACTATAATCATAGATAGGCATCATATACATTATCATTGTAATATTAAATGAAAAGGAAATAATTTTCAAAGGATTGTATTTTAGAAACTAATGTTGCCTATATTAAACTAACTCATTAACGTGCAAGATGTGGAAAATACATTCAGTAAGTTGACTTCCATCAATTATCAGTACCTATAAATGAATAATTATGCTTTTTATTGCAGAGTTTAATGGAAAGAAACAAACGGCTGCTTCAAGATAAGAAAGTTTTGCTTGTCACGAACAAAGTAGAAATAGAGCGAGTGGAAAAAGAAAAGGTTTGTGATAAATGTGTCTTGCTGCAATAGAAAACTAAAGTACTTTCCTGAGTAATAGTGTAATGAACAAAGAGGATATGGAATGATATGTAATAAAACAATTTAAAATGAGCATAATATAAAAACTAATGGCAGACTAACACTGTTTTGTTAATTAAATATGATCCAGTAATACCCCTGTCATACTCTACTGCGACCTGCCCTGCGTTCAATGGCGTGGGCATTCTGCTACCGACACAAAACGTTTTGACGCCGATGTTTGCATCTAATATAGATGAATGTGATATGATAGTACACGATCGGTACCAGTCAAATTGTTTGTGTCGGTAGCAAAACGCTCGCGCTATTGAACGCAAGGCTGAAGTAGCTACCAACGGGATTTATTGCATAAGCAAGACACGACTTCGTGTTCGGTCTCCTACCGTTGCAAGCGCATTTATAACACTGATTAGCAATACGACGAATGCATGAATTCCTAATTAAATTCTATTCATAACATAACCGATTACATAAATGTATAATTATTATTTTATGATAACTTGAATATAACCATCATTGCTGCAGAATACAGGGTTACGTAAATAACTCACGTAATGGACGGTTACGCTGGTTTGGGAGCACCGCCTGAAAGAAAAACGTTTAATTACTAATATCACGGTTACATGTGTGACGTTTAAGTCATTATGCATTAGAGATGAAATACATAATATCGATAAATAAGAGCAGCTATATTAATATTTTAAAAAAACTTACAAAATTAAAGACAACTATACTAGTTGCATTAATGTAATGGATCAAGACTAAATATATGGTCCAAAACAGCTACAGGCCAAATTGAGTTTTTTTTTCTCTTCTAGCGTTCAACACGGATAGAGACCAAAACCAAAATATATATAAAACAACCAAGAAAGTATACATTTTATACGTTTTATGTACAATGCAAAACTTAAAGATAAGTTGTATGATTTATAAGTTATAAACCATACAACTTATCTTTAAGTTTAACATATAGCAAAATAATACACATAGATGGAACCTACTAATTAATTAAGAACCAAAATCGAAAAGAAAACCATGTAATATACTAATATATCATACAGGATAGACTATTGTTACACTTTTGCGTATATCAACGTCATATGAATGATATTATGTCATACTACAATTTCTAACAAATCGTTGCATGCTAAACAAAACATCGACTTTCAATAAGTTAATATCTTGTATAACTGGACAACACAAATACAACTACACCCTTCAGAAATTACGACATTGAACTGCTATCAACAGCTATTGCTCAATGTCAACTCGAATCAAAAAGTGTTGCAACCATTTTTCAATCGATGTTTTGAATAGTGTTATTTCGATCGGACACAACTATTCATTATTTGACTGGTATAATAGTGTTTTAATAATTGTACTTGAACTGTTATCGTGAGCGGGAAGTAGCTCAGAGGTAAGATGTCCGCCTGTGGCGGGATGGGTCGAGAGATCGATCCTCCACAGCTAAAACATTTTTATGGGCTATTTTCCGTTCCAGCCAG
>JAUTCZ010053287.1:0-10746 GCA_032273805.1 Melanodrymia brightae | reverse complement strand
CGCATTGCAAATGGCGACTCAAGTTGCCGACAGTGTAGAAGCACATGTGTAACATTGTCATTTTTTTTTGTTGCCTATAGAAGTCAGAAGGTTAAGGTATACGCTATATATTATGACATAAAAATCAATAAACATTTTTGGCAGGAGACACCATTTTGGCAATTATGACCATCCCACTTTAAAGCTATACTAAACATTGAGAGATATTGGGAAGTAAACAAATTATTTATTCTACAGGCAAGGTAACCATGGTACTAAAACAATTACAATTTTTATAAATGGGCATTCTGTTTTTAAAAACGTTATAACAAATAGATAACTTAATAAATTTATTGATATTTGCCTTACAAGTACGTTTTCGACAGTTTAACATATCGGTTTGACATTGCAGGAACAGAATTGTTATGTTGCTACGAATCCAGTGTGATACATTAATCTACAATAGGAATTCATTGTGTTGTCAATATATTGATTTATCACAAGCACAAAGCTGCGCATTGATAACTAAATAGAAAAATCAATAATTGTCCGTCTCTTCAGGACTGCTTTATACCTTATTACAATTCTCCTAATAGTATTAAATACATATTGCTTCTTTATTTTAGCGGATAATCCTATTGTGTTTTTTCATTTCTATGTTAGTGGTTTTACCATCACAAATTAATTTTTATTGCTGACTTATTAATACGGAGAACAATAAAATGGAATATTTGTGATTGTAAAACCACAGATATATTTCACCAAGTCCTTATTATAATTTCAACTGTTTTGGGGTGTAATACTCGTGTTCTTGAATATTACCGATCCGAACAGTTTTATGTGCCTTATCCACTAAAGGTTTAGACACCCCTCCCCACCCCCGCCTTGGATATGATCTGCCATCAAAGGCCAGGACACAATCCCAAGGCTGTACCCAAGGCAGAATGTTAAACAGAACCAGGTCACCAGAGATATTTATTCAGCTCTTTGTCAAGCAACCAGGCCAGAATCTATTATTAGACATTGCTCTTACACAAGTATTAGACATTCTCATTGGTCGAAGAGATATTGTTGCGTCTCTGCTGTGAGAACTTCAATAAAAACATAATTAATGATGAAACTATTGTATCTACATAAATATTAATTTAACCAATAATAAAACTATATTTTAACAAAAGTAGCAGATATTGTAATATATTTTCTTTGTTTGCAGTTGAATTAACTAGGGAAGCTTTTTATCATGTATAGCTGTATGCAGGACACCTATCTGAGTTAGTTAAACGTGTATTATAAGAATGGATTTAACCATGCAAAATCATACTTACCTGGTACGGGAGGTTACCATGATCCGCAAGGTGGTCCTCCCAGGGCGAGGCCTGTCCATTGCACTTCGGATGGGCTGACCCCTGCGATCGCCCCAAATGTGGGCGACTCGAGTACGTAATTTTTTAGTGTGGGGGTCTGCGTTCGCGCTAACCCCTGAAAACAAATAAAAAAATAGTTTTTAACTTTTCTTTGCTAATTGCAGTATTAATTTAAATTGTGGTATGATTCAAAACTTTAACCTATTATCATTTCCACAATTAGCATACATTTTGTAGTACAATTACGGACTTCAGGCTGGTAGGTACTAGGTTCCAATCCCATTCGTAGCATATGGGATTTTTAATCTCGGTACCGACTCCTACCCAGAGTGAGTGCTGGATAGGCAGTCGAGGAAGCTGGACTGTGTGACCATGACAGACGTGCTTGAACCTTAATTGGATATAAGCACGTAAATACATGTAGGTTATAACTAACTAACAATGGAGGTGGCAAGGTTAATTAGGGCAAAGATATGTTTTAAGGCATGAATATAATTTTACAGGTTTCAAGCATTCGTCACCACACACACACACCTTTAATTTGTCATCATGCTTTTTCACTGCTGGTACAGCGAACTAAATTAAACACCATGCATGTGTTGGTTTAAGCTAGCGACACATATACATGTATCTGTAAAACTGCCTGTTTAACAGATGCAATCAATTGATGTGAAAAATTGTGACTCATATATCTGAAATGTTGTCTGTACAACTGCCAATAATGGAGAACACAAACTATGGATTCTGACAGGGAGTGCCGATTGAATAATTATGTTCACTGATACAGATTTTGGGAAAGTGAATTTGTGGAAAAGAAAAGAACAAGGAACATTTCTAAATGTGTTATTTTTCTTTAAATGCTCAATGCCTAGTTTTAAGACGAATACCAACGTGCTTGCTTATCTAATGCTATTTGTAACATATATCTGACTCATGGAACATCTTTTATTATTCAAATTAACATTTACTTACATCTTATTGCTTACATTTATCAATATATTTATATCCAATGCGTTTGTAGTACACATTAAGCTATTATAACCATTTCAATGACCAGAAACACATTAAATATACTGTACATAATATTATTACATTGATATTGTAGGCAATATGATGTAAGCAAATGTTAATTTTAATAATAAATAAATGTTCCATTAGCCAGAAATATGTTACAAATCGCATTAGCTGCACAAGCACTGTGGCATTCATAATAAAACTAGGCATTAATAATTCATGTAATGTTGTGTTAATCTACTGTTTACTCATTTCAGTTTTAATATTTCAGGTTTCTGCCAATATGTCCAGTGCTTCTCATACAGGAAGTGTGAAAAAACATATTCCTTCTCTGGGACTAACATGGGCCAACCAGGTGACATCACGATTCATGCTGTCTCGTACCAGTCAACAAATCACTGTGCGTAATGACGTAGGAAATACAACGGACAGTGTACTGCGCTTATGTGAAGTAATGTTTGCTCCAAATCTGCCTCCAGTGACCTTTCCATTTGTGGTAGAACAGCAGGGAGTCAAGGGATTGACATAGCTAAGGACTCAAAGTGTGTCTTAAGAGTCTGATCAATAAATGTAGCTGTCAAAGCTTCTTTTAGTATTACCAATAAAGTGATCAGTCAATCGTACAAGCAGTTGTGTGCTACTGTGGCATATTCTTTCCTGTTACGGCTATTTTCTTCAGTGTCCCATTTTCATGTGTTTCATTAGGTTTTAAAATGAATTAATATAAATAATTTGTAATCTGCCTTACGTTCAATAGGGCAAGTGCTCTGGAACTGTGTGACTAGTACCGATCATGTACTATCATATCTTATTCATTTAATGTTAGATGCAAAAACCGGTGACAAAACGTTTTGTATCAGTAGTAGAACGCTCACCCTATTGAACGTAAGGGTGGTAACTTGATAGCAAAATTAAATAGAAAACATTCTACCAGTTTGAATTTTGACATTTGAATGTAACTAGTCAATAAACACATCTGCAGATTACTGGTATCTGTGTCAGGTGATCATAGGATAGTAACAGTTGTAGACTGGTTTAAGTCTACGTGTCAAGATGGCACTAGAAAATTAAAAAAACGTTTTTCAACACTTCAATGTATTCATGTTTTATTTTTTTAACTATTTTTTATGAGGATATTAAATTAGGCTAGAGGAAGAAATTTAAGAAAACAAAAAGAACAACACGTCTTATAAACAACCAGATATAATTTGTTTTTTGATTACCAATTAGCAAGTTCAGGGCATAAAATTTGAATTTTTATGACACACGATATGTTGTTCGTGTGGTTTTAGTGTGCACGAACGATTTCTGCAGTGTTTTCTGTGACGGGTGTCCTTTTTAGCCAATAAACGTCAGTTTAGATTTTTTGATGAACCGTTCGAGCTTTTGCACGAACGATCCGTCGTTCGTGTTGATTTCAGTTTTGCACGAACGACAGACGAATGACAAAATCGTTCGTGCCAAATTTTATGCCCTGAAGTTGTAAGAAAAATATTTAAAAATCAAGTGAATTTCCAATATATGGATGAACTTATTTGGTAAATTATTAAGATTATTTACAATTTTTATTCATGCTTTACCTTCACTGAAACAAGAAAGTGAACAAGTTACTCTTAGAGCATTCTGGGAAGGAAAACTGCATTATTAATTATATGTAAAATCAATTATTTCGAGTTCATTACATTTTGATATAAAAGAGGTTAATTAAGAGCGATTTAAAACTTTTATCATTATTATACATGTATGTCAACTGAATGGGAAAAAAAAAAATTATTTTGAAAATTATGTTTGTTTGTTGTTGTTTGTATTACAATAATCTAATAAAACAATAGCAATACATGATGGGGTTTTTTAAAGTTCAATTTAAGTATAATACTGTCCTTTGAAATTCGGTCCAGTGAAAATCAAAGTGTTGATGCGACTAGCTAAATTGATAAGTTAGGGAAAATCCCAAGTACGTACCCCGATATTCTCATTATTGCATTAATCAGTGTTAAAATGGTGATCAAACATTATTTTAAAGACCATCGGTCACTGAAACCATGTACCCGCCTAAAGTTTGTAATATTAAACACTACACCATGGAGGCCGGTATTCTCTGATTGGATGTGGATTACCTTGTATCATATCTGAGCTACAGTACCACGTTGTTTTTCTTTACGAGGTGTGGCTTACCTCTTTCATTAGTGTTTAGATTTGAAGGCCTCTTATTCACCACATAGACCTGTATCTGTGTTGCAGACGGCCAGGTGTTAGTCAGAGTAGCCTCTGTTCTGTTTAATCACGCTTAATTCCGATCCTGTACAAATAGTTGAACATTGCAGTGATCTCCTGAAAGCCATGTACAACTCCTTGAACTTAAAGCATGCTGTTTGTTCTCCCAGTCCTTATGTGTCAGTGTAAATATACAGTCTTGTTAAAACTGTCAAGTTATGTCACTTGTTTAGTCTATTCAAACATAAACATTATCTTAAAGGTATTACAAGTAATATACATGTATAAAGGGATTTTTGCCTACCGTGCACCTCATAATATGTGTACATGTATATAAAATGATATTTTCTATTTGGCTGTCTCACACTGTGAACATTCAGTTAAAGTTAGTTTAAAGTGACATTTCCGCTTGTTGCTAGTTACTTGTGTCTGAATATCATACATCATTCATTTAACTTTGTGCAATATAAAATAGATTTGCAGTTTTGTTTTAATTAAAAGTTTCATAAAAATACTTATAACTTTAAAATATATTCATGGATTACTTTCATTGTTGATGTTTTTTCTTCACAAAGTGATATTCTCAAGGTGTAAATATTTTCTCACATAATAAACAATTACAGTATGTAAATTCTGCATGGGCACAAGGATGTGTTTTTGAACCACGTAATTGCTATAAGATCCATAAAATTTAACCAGTGTTTTACAGAATGATGTCTTCAAATACAGGTGCTAAGCAACAAACACTTTGTTACTGTTTGTTAGTGCTGAACTTTTCAAACTATTGGGATGGAGTTGTTGGAATTACTGTGTGAATTTGAAATGTTTGTGTTCGTCCTCTTTCAGTAGTTAGCATGAACGCTTGAGGAGAGAGGTTATACTGGACAAGATATAATTTTGTTCTATCATGTTTTCAAATACCTGAAAAAACAAGGTTTTTAAAACACTTAGTATTTTAAAACTTTGTGGTATACACATAATGGAGAGCAGAGCAAAAGATAATATTATCTGGCTGTATAGATATCTGGTTAGATCGCAAGTTTATGGATACATTCATTGTGCATATACAACCATGTACATATATCTACTCGCAAGTCATAATGTATTTGCAGATGCATGATCTCTTACACAACTACAGTCTTGGGATCGGTCTTGATGCATTTAGAACATCTGTTAATAATTTGTATGTTGGTGAAAAAAAAAGAGTGTGTTTTGACATACAAAGTTTTCTCTTCAGTATGCAACAAAATTGAACCCATTAACAAGATATTGAAAAACATTCATTTGGTGTTTGAGAATACATATATGAACTTGAAGTTGTTTGATACAAGACCAAATGCTATAATTATGCTGATTCAGGATATATACAAGTACACTTGTTTTAAATGCTGATATGTTCATATAGTTATTTAGGCATATTATTTAACCTCTGAAAATAGTGTTTGATCTTGTGCATCAAGTTTAGTCTCAAACATTGAAATACCCACATGTAAATACTGTAATTGGTTTGCATACAAAGATAAACTGACTTCATATCCACCACATTCTGACTATTTAGTTCATCTTTTAGTTGTTCATAGGCCTATGTTTTATATTATCAGATAACAAAACTGATTATTACAAAATTAAAATAAAATCATTTAAAAATATATTATATATATTTGTCTATTTTTAATCCTTATTAATTAGGGGAGTTTATGGGTGCAAAAGACAATAGTTTAAAATATTTGTTTTCGCCATTGAAGGCCCACTACTAAAAAAGAAAAAAGATTCCTCTAGCTGAGGATTCTAAATGTAGCCGGTAGTCCTGGGAAGTCCTGTTGCATACAAATTCACTATTGAAGGTCTATTCTTCTCCAAAACACCCCGCTCTGCAGAGAATCCTGGGCAGTAAATATAAACAAACTAGAGATTTCAATACAATCATCCATATGAATATACAGTGTTTTTTCAATACAACCATTTATAACTCAATAAACTAGAATTTAATCAGGTGAACGTAAAAATAAGATTCTATTGGGTTATAATTATACTAGTAGTTTGAACCAGATTGTTATCAAATGCTGTTCTTTTCCATTGAATAACCTATATTTTATATTAAAACTATTTATAGAACCTAAAAAATTGGTGGTTAATCTAATTTACATAATTATTGTTGATAAGCTCTTTGTATTTGTTAGAGAAAGTTTTTTCGTGCTGGGGTGTCGTTAAACATCCATTCATTCATTCATTCATTCATTCATGTTAGAGAAAACCTTTTTTGTCAATAATACACATTTGATAATAACTAATCAATCACAATCTTTATTATACAGAAAGTAGCAAGGTATCTTTTTATATGCGTTTCCCCTCAGACATGACAGTACATACCACAGCATTTGTTAACCAGTAGTGTGACATTGGTAGGTGTAAAAGGTGTAGACCTACCCACTGAGACTTGGAAAGCTCAGTAGGGTGGGAGCCTGTACTGCGATTAAAAATCCCATCATCTTGATTGGGATTCAAACCCAGTACCTACCAGTCCAGAGCCTAGTTGTCTGACCACTACATCAGCGAGACCGGTAGTAGAGTACCTGCAATACTGATATTTCACATACATTAAGCCGCCGCCCATGTGTACATATAACAAATTAAGTAATGATTTTATATTCTTGTTGAAATTTTATATTCACAAATTGTCACAACAGGCTGAGTAACCAGTGGTTTAGCATTGAATATCCATCCTTGCACGCGATTATTTTGCAACAAATTGTTTCAAAACTTATCTAACGACAGATTATATTGCAGAATTGATCAAATGTTCAACTGATCCTGTCTCAAAAACTAACCCCATCCTAGCCACAATAATAATAATGGAGCACATTGATTAATAATCAGCGTCTATTGGATGTCATACACATGGTCTCACAAGAAATCTGCTCCTGCTGCGACTCCTACTGATTGGATTGGTTTGGGTCATTTTTGGTGTGCTTCCATTAGAAAATTGTTCAATCACACCCATGGGCGTCATTTCCTAAAGAAAAGTGGGGGGGGGGGGGGAGGACATGTGTTATTTATACTAAAAAGTGGGGGGGACCATTGCATGTTAGTCCCCCCAACTCCAAAAAGTGGGGGGGGACATGTCCCCCCTGTCCCCCACCAAGTGACGCCCATGGTGGGGTGGGGACGTGTAAGTGTAAGGGTTGATATTTGAGGTTGTTTTATGGTTGTGTTTAAAATAAACATGCAATTGTAAAAAGAACAATTTGTATTACATAATATCTGAGGCTTGATGGATCGAAGGATCTATTCTCCTCAGGGGACCTGTTGGGTTATTTTTCATTCCAACCAGTGATCTATGAGTGGTCTATCAAAGGCTGTGGTGTGTGCTATCCTGTCTGTGGGAATGTGCACAAAAAGATCCCTTGCTTTTATTCAAATAAGAATAGCATATGTGGAGGCCGCAGGTTTACTCTGTGACAAATTGTCAATGCAACCATGTGTTTGACATCCAATAACTGCTGCTTTATAATCAATGTGTTCCAGTGGTATCGTTAAACAAACAATCTGTATCATTACAGCCTACATACATGTAACATGTTTATTCAGTGTACTTAACGGTATTTTAAATTTTAACTGTTTTCTTGGTGGGTTTTTTAAATATTATTTTCTTCAAAGATTTTTTTCTTCAGAGATTTAAATGTGTGAAGATCGTGTGGTTTATTGATTGTAGGGATCTGTAGATGCCTTATCTTACGACCTTTGACCCTGCTGATTGGAAGCGCACTTGAGAAGTGGGCTCAAGCACTCTTAGATCACCCTGACACGTAGTTTTCACACATAGACCGCTGATAACACAAACGTGTTGATGGCTGGTTATACAGTTTTCTAAACTCAGCACCTTTATCTTTACTTTCCCATTCACTGCCACACATGTATCAGGGAACCTGGTGGGGGGTGGGGGCTGGGTGCTATGGCCCCCAACTGTTTAATTTTTTTATTTTTTTTCTATCAAATTTTCTTTTGAAATATTTGAATGAACTTGTCAAATGGATTGCACAACAGGTAGAGCCTGTATAAGTGCTCTCGAAATAAATAAGATAAACCTCAAGAATGTATTTACATAATAATCGTTATACTTTTAAGGCACTCAAACAATATTTAAATTATAATATATACACATGTATAAAAAATGTTTGTAGTTAGCCGTAGTTAATAATGATCATGAGTATTGCACCCCCCCACCCCGCCCAACACCGTATTGATTTAACATTTGTGTTAACTTGTTATAGTTAAGTAGGGGCTGCACAGCATGACAAAAGTGGGATGGGGGAGTGGTGGGGATCCAAGAGAAAATTTGAAAATTATATGGTTAAAAAAACAAATGCCTAGATACCTAAAAAAAATAATTCAAAAGTGGTGCAAGAACACCCCCCACACCCACCCCTGTTATCCAACATGTCTCAACAGTTTTTTGTTGTTATCGGAATCTTTTAATAATGATACATGTATGTCATAATAACCATGCATAAAATAATCACTGATTTAAAACTATGATGTGATATTAAATATCTATTTCCTTTCTGTAGGCCATATATCATAATAACTGTATAATATTCGTCGCCTAATAGCCACAGATAAAAAAAACAAAACATACTGGGTGTCATTAAACTACTGGATCTAATATATATATATGTAATAAAACTTTGATAATTCTGCTGCAAATGTGCTTTTAAAATTCACGGGAAGACTACTAATGGATTCTCATCATTTTTCAAGTAGGCATATTGAATTCCAAAGGCCTTTCTTCCTTTCATCTGCGGCTATTTCCACAAGCAATGCACGAACCTGATACCAATTCCGTTTTTGATGTGTTTTTAAGTCTGAAACATTGATGATATTTCATCTTTCAGCAAGCAGTATTGAGTATCTTTTAATAGGTCTGGAAATGCGTTTTCAGTCAGGAATCTCGCCTCGCTCTGGGAGTGGATTCAGCACATCTAGCTGCCATGAGAAGCGGGGTGTAGCTCGGCGATAGAGTGTCTGCTTGTGGCTTGATTAGTCAAAGGATCGATCCTCCTCGGGGGAACCGGTGGTTTATTTCCCATTCCAACCAGTGATTGACGCCTGGTCTTCAAAGGCTGTGGTGTGTGCTATCATGTCTGGAAAAGTTCACTTAAAAGATCCCTTGCTGTTATTTGAAGAAGAGTAGCCTAGGTTGTTTCTGGACAGTTGTGAATGGTGCCAATTAAGAGTGCTATTTTACCTAAATTTATATAATGTTTAGTCATAGGTAATGAATCTGTAAATTGTGTATGCCCTGTACCAGGGTAATACTTATTTTACATATTTGTGTTTTTGTACCGGCCTTATTTGGGTGTTTTGTACACATTTTTTTTTATTGATTGTAGTCGGGTCTTTTGTAAAAAAAGAAAGTTTATTGATTGTAGATAAAATCTTTAATTATGCTTGAATGTGCACATGTTAATTTGAAGAGCAGTGGACATGTTTACTATAATAGAAGTGAATGGTGGGAAGAAGAATTTTGATGGACATCTGGTTTTGAAAGCTTGTTGATGGTTCCTCCCCACCAGATGCCACTGTACACTGTGTATGGCATGCATTCTGAGGAGCCTCGTTCATTAGTCCAAGTCTGGTGCCACAGTAATTGAAGTAAATGACTTGATCTGTTGTAATAGGTCACGATCACCCAGGGCCGTACCTACTGGGGAGATGTGGGGGCCAGGATCAAGGGTTGCAGTTCTCTCCACCCAGCCCCCCCCCCCCCCCCCCAACCCCAAAAAACCCCATTCCGGGTTTCAAAATTTTCTGGGGCATGCGTGCTCGTTCGTGACTTGATCTATTGTAATAGGTCATGTTCATCCAGGGCCGTAGCTATTGGGGGGGGGGGGATCGCAAGGGGGCAGTAGTTGTCCTGCCTCCACCCAAAATAATCTGGGTTTCAAAATTATCTCGGGTATGACCCCCTACTGTCTTGCACCCTCCATGCTCGTTCGTTCTAAGAATTCATCTGCATACAAAAAATCCTAGCTACGGCCCTGGGTCACTCCACAACATATTACACATCTGTTATTCGAAGAAGAGTAGCCTATGTGGCAGCAGCGGATTTCCTCTGTGACCATGTGTCAATATAACCATGCGTCTGACGTCCAATAACCGCTGATTTATAATCGAT
>JAUTCZ010053276.1:0-10747 GCA_032273805.1 Melanodrymia brightae | reverse complement strand
GAAACGGAAAAAACGGAATTTGTAAAATTCTGAAACGGAAAAGGGGAAAATCTGAAACGGAAAATCAGTGCCTCTAAGTATGTCACAATGAATAGAAGTGAAATGGCAGATTTGGATAAAAGTTTGCATGCTTAGTATTCAATTTATAAAAATGATGGTTCATTTTCTTAGAGAGCAGAGATTGGTAATGAAATAGAATCTGATTGGAACATTACTTCAAAGTGGGAACATTACAAAGCATTATGAAAATTGTTTGAATACCCATATTAAAACAGTCTTTAGGTTCAGAATGCCCATTAGAAGAAAGATACATAAGTCAATCATTGCTGAGTGTTGATTTTACCTCTATGTGGCAGTTCCAGCGTCTGGCAAACTTTCTATCTGGGAAATCCTTGGGTAAACTAAGAGTGGCTCGACAGATATCACAGTAGTCATGGAAACCCAGAGCATTGAAGAGGTGGATCTGACGATGAGAGAATCGCGATTTCACTCGCTTCTCTAGTAATTCTATCACATCCTGCAAAGCAACAAAACATGTCATGAGCAGTCCAGGAATGAAGATAAATCCTGCTGTTATGGTCCATTGAAAGTAGTTATTTCAATCACAAGTTTTGATGGAAGAATAGGTGGATAACGAATCTGAAGTAATCATGAATACTTAACTTAGTTAAACTGCAGGCAAATAGTCGTGTTACCTTTATACCTAAATGCTTGCAACAGGAAACACGAGTCCCAAACAGGAAGATTGAAAATTAGTATGAGTTACTACAAACTTTTGGATTTCAATCAATTCAATGATTATACAAAAATGGGCATTCTGAACAAGAAATAGTAAGTAATGCACAATTTGAACTTTAACAAAGGGCTATGTACACACGAATTGTGCTACAATAAGATCAACATAATGGGATATCAAAACAGTGATTAAAATACCCACCAGTCTACAGGTGAGACCAATAACACACACTGGTGTTTGAGCAGACTGTGAGACATCAAACAGTGATTTAAAATACCAACCAGTCTACAAGTGAGACCAATAACACACACTGGTGTTTGAGCAGAATGCGAGACATCAAAATACCCACCAGTCTACAGGTGAGACCAATAACACACACTGGTGTTTGAGCAGATTGCGAGACATCAAACAGGTTGTACAGCAGTGTCTGGTTTCTGTGGTGGGCAAACATGTCAAACTCATCCAGAATGAACAAGATTGGCTTTGTGCTCTGGTTATTGCCTATAAATACACAATGTACACACCAATAAGTACCGAAAATAAGTGACTACACTAAAATTTGTGTCGCATTTTTACTAAATTGAAATAGAAATTACAAACCAGAAAATCTCATGCCTGAAATTATAGCTCCTCAACCACTGAGTTACAATCTGCTTATTCTTCTATATACATAAACAGAGCTTATTAACATATTTTAAATCTTCCAAAACCCATCAGTTAATGACCGCTTTTATTTACTTAACATCTGCATCAATGTTACGATGAAAACAAGGGAAACAAAAAAATAATTCCATTTACACCACCATTATAAACAGATATTTGTATTGGACATTAAAAAAAAATTAATATCGGCTTGTGCATTTTTAATAGTTAAACAGGAATAGCAAAATATTTAAAATCAGCATGTTCTTTAACAAAAACTATCATTAAGTTTATTTTGAAAATGACAACCCACCACTCTTCAAAGCTTCTAACAGGAACTGTAATGTCTCCGCAAACGTACCCTGAAAAGAAGCAAACTTAGTAAGTGAAAACCAGCAATACTGTATGCCTGGGTTATCAACTTCACTAGTGAGGTGTAGAATAATTGAAATACTAACTTGTTTCGTCTCTTCTCATGCGCGGTGGGGCGTTACTAAGTTACCAACCTCAATTCGTTAGGAGTTATGTCCCCTTTATTATGACATAAATCTAGTAATACAGCCAATAAAACGGGAATTTCCTTCGTTTGGAGCTATGTCCCCTTTATTATGACATAAATCTAGTAATACAGCCAATAAAACGGGAATTTCCTAATTCATTTCTTTTATAAAATTAATTGGTTAAAGCTAGCTGATGACGTCATTGTTAAATTGAACCAGGAAATTACGTCATTTGGAAATCAAAACCAATTTTTAACACAGCATTATAGGGGAATGAACCAGTAACTGGCCCCAAATTGTATGGTAGAATAAACCCTGAACATCTTACAAACACTTTGTCTCCGAGTGTATTCTCCAGCTTTAACTGTCGAGTGATCTCTTTTAGAGCTATTCGGTCATCTGTTTGGAGTAAACCTGGAAAGATCAAATATATTATATATATCACATTAAACAAAACTGGCATAACAGTCAACAAACTAATGTCTTGAGATCAAATAGTTGTAACTTACAGTGCTAGGCACAATGAAAATAAAAATAGCATTAAATTTTGACACATTCATTATTCATTGAGTGGGAGGACAATGTTAGTTAGTGAGGGTTTAACTTAGTGTCTTACCATTCAAATAAACAGAAAGAAGATTCTGGTGGATGGTTTCATCATCAGCAATTTCAGAGACAACACTCTTCAGCACCTAAAAACATTATTACCCACTTATTAAAATATTATTCAGGGCTTGAAATGAATTCTTTGTACATGTACTAAAGGATGTAGATTTTCATGTAAAAAGAGACCTTGCTGTTTGATGAGCATGATAGCAATCGCTCCTCATCTTGTTCCTCAAATGTCACACAAGAGATTACCATAGCAGAAAGCAATTTTGGTCAAAGTGATTTTGTTAACAGTTCAATAAACCTTCAACTATTTGTCAATGCAAAAATACAGAACCTAGTACAACTACGTTTTAATAGTTTTAATAGTGAAAAAAATATAGAGTTAGTGCTTTTCTATAGATTATTTTATACTGAGCACGGAATGCAAACTCGAAGTGTATTTTGTCTAAAATTCTGCACGAGAAAAATTAAGATGTTAGTCAATCAGGACAAGTTCTATATATGTATGTACAGTCAAACCTGCTTGAGCGGCCACCTGTATTAAGCAGCCACCTGTCTTAAGAGGCCACTTTTTGCTACTCCCTTAGGTGGCCGCTTAAGTTTCACTGTATATCAGTATTAGCGTGGCTTTATGACAAGTTCCATGACAAGATGCTATATAAAGAGAGAAGAACCCGTCGTCTGTGAAGAGAGGAATGCGGTTTAATCTTAACTGCTTTATACACGGATTCCAATGTAAATTATAAACATATCGTAATAGATGGTAGTTGGGGAAAACCCATTATCTATAATGTATTAAACAGACAATGACAATAGACATCAGACGGAATAGCACTGAATGGATAGATATGTCTAATAGATAGCGGTTTACGAATAAATCCCCTCTCCGAATTATCAGATTTTCACATCACTGGAACTAAGTGCGTGTATTTAAATGCGATCTTATCGATTTTCCAGTCCGTTTATTGGATAGAGCCTCGAGCTTTTCATCCAATAATGAGTAAGAATGGATGCTCAGAAGAAAAAATATTTCTCAATTTACATTTCGTTAAAAACTTTAACTGTCGTCTGCAGATTTTCGAAATTGCTTTATCTACACGGAACATTACTTCGCTTTTAGGCTTATACAGCGTAATAATAAAATTAAACTTCAGCTTAATTTCTTAATTGTGTTTGCAGTCACGGTATGTGGAAGATCTTCGAGCAATACAGCGATTATTATTACATTTTTGCCTGATTTTCATTGAATTCTGTTTATATCTGGCGCGATGTGCGACAGGTCACTTTATCAACCCACCTTTAATATTATAGTGAAACATAAAATATTGACTTTTGTGACGTTAAAATCCCAATGCACCAACTTAACCGAGTAGTTCTATAAGAAAATGCTATGGATGAAATGGTAATGATTTTTATCTGTACACCATTTATCGACATTATTATATGATTAACATCTGTAATACATTTATGTACCGTATATAATATTATGTTTAATATATATTATGTATATGTACATGTAGTAGATGTATATGTATACTGTATGTATAATTATGTATAAAAATCACAAAATTACAAATAAAATATGTGAATGTAGGATATACCTATGATTATAAAATATTAATTTACAGTATGAAAATAGGAGAAAAAACATTTAAATATTAATTTTGCACAAAATTTTTGAAGTTGAAAAATGCAACTACGAAATGTCTGATAAACAAAGGACACCATATCTAAGCCTCTTAAGGCCTGTCTACACGCTAATACATTTGTCGTAATACATTTTGCAACAAGCTTACAGTATTTTACATAAGTATTATACAGTATGAGCAAGATCAAGAAAAATGCTACATTTTAGAAAATTAATTATTTCAAAATCCATCAACTTGAGTGGCGTCGTTAGAAATCTGTTAGTGTTTAGTTTCAAGAACAGTTTACAGTTTTGAAATACACCAAGCCATTCTAGAGTTGTATCAATTTTAGTAAATTATATTTTATAAATAATTTTCAGGAAAGCTCTATAGACACTAATAGTTTATAGTTTAATAGTTTATTACAATACATATCAAAGTAACTTTAAATTGAAAAGCAATCCTTAGTTTACACTTTTAACTTAATTATTATACGTAATTAATATAATGAATACAACTGAATATAAGTTCTATGAACCATTGGTGCATAATCATGTTTCTATTGACTGGCTTCACTATTAATTGATGAATAAATCGATTTAAACTCAAAGAGTGGGTAACTTATGAATGAAAATAAAAATTACTTTTTAACGTATCACTCCGTTACCATTAATTTATTTCGTTCAAAATATAATTATTAACATTATATATTTCAAATTTATATTATTTATTAATACATTATCTTAGCTTGATTTCAATAATTACAGTTTCAATATTGGATGTCTAGAACAGCAGATATTACCAAACACTTAGTGTCATATTAGCTATGTTGTGTTTATGTCCCTCCGTTACCGAATTAGAGAAGCCAAATTATAATATTAAAAATATGTCGTTTCAACATTTATATTTCATTTCTAAAAACAAACTGTTAATGTAGATGACCATCTAAATTGACCTATATACTGTATTTAGATGGACGACAGAATCGCTCACCAATTTTGCGCGAAATCGGGATCACGTGACGAAGGCAAGTAGCCAGCCACACAAACATAATAATTATGACTATGAATAACAACAGAAATGTCATTATAATTTTATTACAAATTGATCGCTGAAACTGGAACCTGGATAGTTAATACACATTCGAAGGTCACGCTGTTGTCTGGAGATGCAGCGGAGCAGAAACTTCTGGCGCGAAACATGGTGAGCGATGTCATATCAGTAATATATTTGTAAATAATATGGACTACCTACGTTTACGACAAATAAAGCATAATTACAATAATGATAAATATTTTTAGTTTAATAATTGTATAAATTTTAAACAAATGAAGCTCTTTAGGTTACGTGTTTGGTATTTAATGGAACTAATTCTTGATTAGCTTGAATATATTCCTCACTATTATGTTCGTCACACGTTATTACTTGGTCTATTGGTATTATAATTATAGTATCAATTATCACATGCAACAGATCATCAATGTTAGCGGGCATATTTGTTGACAATATGGAATTCTTCCACGAATCTCTATGGTGTTTACATACAATTTAGCTTACACTGTTTACTGCCTTAATCACATGTATTAGCATGACAAGTTGTGACTATGTTTGTCATAGACCGCTGTTGTGTTTCGCACACCTGTTCTTTTCAGCACTACGCCTTCTTATATAAGATACACCTCTTACTTAATAATGAATACACTAACATGCCACGAATAACAGACCGCTCAGTTCATTAAGTTCAAACAATCTTTTCTCTGTACTCTCGGTTTCATTCAAATATAATTCGCCTTATTTGATTGTTTTTATTGTATTTCCACGTGTTACGAAGTTCATTGATTTCCGCTAACAACAGTTAGAACACGGTGTTTATAGTATTTGAAAGAGTCTTAGCCTTCTGGTAAACGGAGGTGTATTATATTTGTTTAGCCCCAGCCAAGTGGTCAATCTGTGGGTGTCCCAAACCTTACTAATTACTGTTAAAGATTATCAATTTTTAACAAATCTGGTTAGCTAAAAGCTTTAAAGTAATTGAAAGCGAGGCTTGTAACCCGAAGTGCTACTCAAACATTGATTCGAAAGCTCAAGTGAATTCTTTACGAATTACGCGATCTTTCAGACAGCTGTGTGTGATTTGAAGGTTTACGTTTCGCATTAGGCTTTGAAAAGGCGATTTTCTTACCGTATTCAGTCGCAATCTGAAGCCAAAATAAAAGTAGTTGCGTAATAGTTTGCACACACTAGACGAGTGTAACGGATTTGTTGTAAATGAACAGTTAAAGCAATGACGTAGGTTGCATGACAAAAGGTAGTGGGATCAAGAGTAAAATTGTAAAAATTAGATGCTGTATATATTATAAAGTAGGTCACATGCTTCTGACCACTTCCGCTTCCTATGCCTATTGTAAGACTTGAAAATCCACAAGTTTGTCAGACATTGTATAGTACTAGCATAAGCACTTGACATACACCAAATAGGCAAAAGAAAAAATACATTAAAGACAAAATTACAAAGAAAAGAAAAAAGCAGATTACTATAATTTATAATAATTTGTCGTCGTATATAATTATGAACGTGTTTGCACTTTACATTTAGGGAAAAGTTAATGGTCAATCGGCACAATTTTCATTTCAAAGATATTATATCTTTATTAGCATACAATCTCCAGGCATATAGATAACCCTATACTCAAGTCAAACCTCTTCTATTTGCCTACTCTATTAAATGGGATCGGATCGGATGGACGAAGGTATCAAACCACATTATCCGTTACCCGCTTTCAGCGCCAAATGTTTCTGCTATTTTGCGCATGCAGAAAATACAACTTCAAACCCTGCGAGTTTTTGGAGATTTATTCCTGAGAAATAATTTTACGTACTAATTATAACAACATTTTAACATTGTGTTGATGTTTGGAAAAATGTATGTAACTATCTAGGTAAACGATGACAGTGTTTTCTCTAATCCCGCTCATGTAAGGTTGTAATATGTGTTCAAGGGCCATGGACCTTATGCAAAATAAAGATTATTATTATTAGTATTATTATTATTATTATTATTATTATTATTATTATTATTATTATTATAAATAGTCTTTTAATTATACTGTTTGTAATTCCGCGCGACATTACTGTGTAAAATCTGTATGTAATCTTTAGACACTTAGTCTTGTAGAGCGTGGAGATTTCGTGAGAATCTCACGATGGTTAAATACCTCAATTGTCCGCAATCAACAGATAAACAGCAAAGCGATTATCCATGAATAAGCGTCAGACCTTTGTTGTTATCATTAAAAATCTTTCTTCCCGGGGCGAAAATTAGTACACGTTATTTTGTTTAGAATGTAAATTGTAAAAATATTCTGTTACGAAACCATTCGATTTGACAACAATTAATGACTTATGCAGGAGTCGGGCGAACCTATACTCCCGCGTGGGAACTTCTTATTCACTGTAATTATTATCATGTTTTATCACCAGCCTCTGGCTGCATTTGCTGAATTGAATCCACAGTATAGCGCCATAGCCAGTATTCCAGTAGCTGTACTCTAATACACAGACGCATCAGTAGCAGGTAAACGAAATGGGGTATGGATCCACCCGTATAAAACAAAACAGCACAAATTGAAAAAGTCATCGTAAAATAACCATTATTTGTTTATTTTGACCGTGTATCAAAACGTTCAGGGAGATCTACGCTTACATAATGTTGTAATAGAACAAATAACTGCCTGTCCTTCATCATGGCCACTGATCACACACAAAAGCGATATTTTGAACACTCCAGGAACAAAAATTATATGTAGCCCATTAAAATACCATATACAAGTGCATTTGTGAGAAATCACTACCTGTTCATATTAAACTTTAGGCCATGACACTGGCTAAAGATTATTGTCTGTAAATATGTGTTCTAAATATTTATTTGGCTTACTATTGAACGTGTTAACAATTTGTTAGATTTACTTATTAAAAATATGAGATCGCGCAATATCAAAGAAGTACTATTTTAAAAATTGCTTTATATAAATGTATGAATTATCATTAAATTAAAAATTCTTAACATTTGTAACAATATCGCTTTAAATAATCCACTTGCTCAATTTGATTCGAGTCATGTAGTTATAAAAGTTCCCATAAAAAGAAACGAATCAATATTTTTGTTCTAAATTAATCGAGCGTGAGGGAAATTTGAAAGACTTCAAAAGATAGGAGAACAAAGCTTGTGAATTGGCTTCTAATTGCATTGGTATAAAAAAAAGCCCGGAAAAGCAATTACTGGAATTAAATAAAAGTAGTGAAATCTGAATAAAGCTTCTCCATGTTGTTATCACAAGCGTTTGAAATAGATTATCTGGACTCAGCTACTGTTAGTGCTAGGCAACCGGTCACGAGTTTTTGGCGCCAAGTTTACGGTATCTGCCATTAAGCAAACAGAACAAAGCACTTTCATCTAGACTAAAGTAGACATTTATTAAGTGGTTTAATATCAAAGTACATTATAACAGTGATTTTACATTACGATATTTGAGTACTACTAGTATTTATCAGATTTGTAAGAATATACCACCATCTAAAATTAATGTTTACGGATTGTTCCAACACTTTGACTATAGATAATATAATATTTTATACGTATGAGTTCTACATAAACGACAAACATTTGTTTTTCAAATAAAACCTAAATATTAAATACTTTCTACTCAATGTAAAGGCAAAGCGAGCTATAACATTTCTTAAGATTTGCTAAAAAAAACACAACAATAGTATTGTCACTAAGAAACACATGCTTTAGTATGTTCCATTCATTTGTTTGAATTTTTCAAAACTCCAAGTCAATTAGACCTTGTCGTATACAGTTTGATTCACATTCTTTGCGGTTATTTAGTTTTTGGCGATTTTATTTTAGTCCATGTAAATATATAGAGGATATTACATTCGTGTTCGTGACAGACGATGTTTACGACACGAGTGACTAAATAATGATTTAGGCACGTGTGTCGTAAACATTGTCTGTTATGGACAAGAGTGTAATATTCTGTTTATTGCACTTGTTTACAAACCAACATTTCATTGCCGACGGTGAAGGGCTATCGCCAAGTTGGCAGCTAATGACGTCCTTGCGAAATAAAACCATGCGCCAATCAAAAAGAAATGTACTCTTATGACCACCAATCAGAAAATATGTACTCTTATGACAAATGCCAAGAGGACTAACAAAGAGGACTAACGATGTGAACTTCGTTATGCTGAACCTCCTAGGTAATAAGTTTAATTTCGTTCAAAATTTTCTTAGCTCGCCTTTTGAAAAGATGTTTTTTCATCGGTCTGCATGTGGCTTTATTCGTTTTGTTAGATACTTGTTATATAAAATATACTATTTACAATTTATTGTCTTGCATCGTATGATTTGATCATTCCATCTGTACGATATTGTTACTGTGAAATGCGGTGTATTATGAGTGTATATCAGGTACGTCAAAGACGCAAACACGCTCTTACTCGCAGTATGAACTAACCAAATGTTTTTGCTGTGCATGCTCATATTTATAATACTCTTTCCCTTTCCCCTGGAGCAATATAGCTGGATAGACGTGTGTTTAAAGATTACAGACACATGAAACCATTTCTATCAAACACACCGGAAGTTAAACAAAGTAAATGTTTTAAACAACGCTATAACGCCGGCAAACAAAGACATGGCGAGCACATTTGGATGTATTCTATTGGTAGTGTACGCTGAAACGAAACGTCAATATCCGTTTTTCCTCTTTCATTCTTAATCCTCTTTCGGTGTCAACCACACCGCCAGATTTAAGAAACAAAGAAGATTAACCAACTAAGATTAAACTTCACTGTGGCAAATTATAAGCTGATATCTACGAAAATCTGTTTCAATACTTTAGCAAAATAAAACGTTTATCCCTTTTTGTCGAGACAAATTCTGCACTCATTAAAGCATGGCAAAACTAGTTCTTCGTCGGGGGCTACTTAACTGGCTCTTTCACCGGTATTTATGAGCGGCTGGATTAACTGGCGACAACTACTGCCCAGTGTGGCGGAAGTGTGGTCGGGAGTTCGATACCAAGCTTGTGAACGCATCAGGTTTGGTCCAATCGTTTGATCCTGTCATTATCGGCTGTTCACAATCGGGGAAAGAGGATTTGACTTGTCACGAACACCCGCAGGTCCACCTCCTCATCGAGACAATTAGCTGCATACGACATCATCGTGAGAAGATCACCGGGACCAATGGAGACCGCGTTGACGTCTCTTATCCGTGTTAATTAACCCACAACAGCAAGGCGGAACACAATTTAATTAAATTATTGTCAAGTTAAGATAAATCTCATTTATTTATCTCTATTTATTGATGTAATCTGTGATATTGTACATGTACCATTGTTACATTGTATGTTTATGTTTGTAAATGTAAATAATTATGTTCTCAAGGGCCATAGGCCTAATGAAATAAAAACATATATACAGTCAAACTTCGTTATCTCGAAGTTCAAGGGACCGTGTCAAACAGTTCGAGATATCGGTAGTTCTAAATAAACGTCGGAGGGGAATATTTTCCAAATACATTTTTTGGTTAATTCCATCCGGAACCAGTTTTATAACGTTCC
>JAUTCZ010053275.1:0-19302 GCA_032273805.1 Melanodrymia brightae | reverse complement strand
CAGGGGATAATTAAATCCTTTCTAGCGTTACAAATTGTGCATGCCGTTATTGGGACTCGAACCTGTGGCACCGAATCTCCCGCAGTCTACAGGCATACCACGTTAACCTCTCGGCCACATAGCATTCGACATTTATGTATGTATGTATGTACATGTATGTATGTATGTATGTATGTATGTATGTATGTATGTATGTATGTATGTGTGTATGTACATGTATGTACGTACGTATGTACGTACGTATGTCTAGGTTATAAAGATCACGAAGCAGATCAAATGTGACTTTATTCTCCATGTCATACATTAGAACTATTTCTGGCGTGTATCTACTTAATTTGATATTATTTGCTGTTATGGCCACTCCATAAATTTAATACATTCATGTTTTATTATTACATTTATTGTACCGTAAATATTGTACTACAAACACCTGTTTTATTAAGATACAAGTTTGTCTAGTGTATTACTACTACTCTCATTGTGGTTGACAAATTAAATAATTATTTCTCTTTACAACCTGCAGTTTGAAATAAAGGTTATATCGACACTTGTCACAGAACAGAGGCTACTCTTCTTCGAATAACAGCAAGGGATCCTTTATGTGCACTTTTTCCACAGACAGGATAGAGCACACCACGGCTGTTGATAGACCAGTTTTGGATCACTGGTTGGAACGGGAAATAACGTCCTCGTGATCAGTGGAACCGTCGGGTTATTTCCAGTTCCAACAAGTGATCCAAGTGTCGATATAACCGTGCGTTTGATATCCAATAACTGCTGATCAATACTCAATGTGTTCCAGTGGTGTCTTTAAACAGACACATTTTATGACTGTATCTGTGGTCGCCCTGTGATGACTACAGTACAGAAGACGACATCGTCATCCTCACTGCTGGTTTTCACGTGTACAAAGTAAGCCTACAAGCGAACGAAATCCAATAGCAATTGTGTTTTTAGAAGAGTGGGCCGAATATATCGAATATTGTTTTCCAAACAATCCACTGGCAGCGGATCATGGTACAAAGTGAAGGGTGAGGGGTAGTGAAATTTTAAGAAGCATAATAATTGGTAAAAATCCTATTTTGGTCAAAAAGATCTGAAAGGTATTGGTGGCGGGGGAGTGGTGCATGGCCCCCGTCCGCCTGTTACGCGGCCATTGCACTTTGTTCCATGAATGTTGAGGTGGTCTTTCAGGCGCCGTTTACCTACAAACCTGCTGCAAAGTGAAATCTGAGGCGAAAACGAAGTTGCAGCTGTTACGTAAACACGTTATATACATATAGTTGTATTCATCTGTTGCCTGCAAGGAGTGGGTGGTAGCTCATATCAAACAAGTCCGTCTAGGATCACCTGCCTTACGTTCAATAGCGCGAGCGCTCTGGAACTATGTGACTGGTACCGATCGCGTACTATCACATCACATTCATTTAATGTAGATGCAAATATCGGTGTCAAAACGTTTTGCCTCAGAAGCAGAACGCCCGCGCTATTGAACGCAAGGCTGGTGGATGAGGCCGAAGGATCATTCAGTAATCCATGACTAGATCATTAAGGGTGCGGTGTGATCCTGTCACCAGTCCTAAAGAGATTCTGTCTGTTCCGTCCCGAGCAGTAAAATGGAGAGTATTTGGAACAGGAAGGTAATTTTCTATGTACACTAACAATAAAATGCATTTCACAGGACACTTTACACTAAAATAATACCACTGTTCACTTCGTTAGCTATTAGCTCACATATATAACGTTAACATTATTGTAATAAAACTGTAAAATGACGACCCTTCACTTGTCCGCCATCTTGTCTTCCGTCTGCACCTGCTCCTAGCTTGCCACAGTTTGAATGTGTCCTGCCTTGCGTTCAATAGCGCGGGCGTTCTGCTACAGACACAAAACGTTTTGTGATATGATAGTACACGATCGGTACCAGTCAAATTGTTTGTGTCGGTAGCAAGCAAAACGCTCGTGCTATTGAACGCAAGGCAGGACAGTGTCCCGCGCGCTTCATTGCTACGTGGAACACCCTGGATGTTCAGCACATTGAAAGAAGCGCGCTAAAAGGCTCTGATAAGTGCTATCCTGGCTATTAAAACGGGCACATAAAAGACCCCTTGCTGTTAACTGGTAAGATTATAGCCTATGTGGCACTGCTGCAGATTTATTCTGAGACCATGTGTCGACATCATCTCCGTGTGTGGATCCCCTAATTCCGCTCCTGTGACGTTGCTAGGTGTTGCTGGAGTCAGCTGATGGTTCTGAAATGACACACGGGTATCTGTGATAGGAGATCTCTATATCTGACGGGCATTGTCCTCTCGGTGGCGGTCGTGGCTTGTGTTGTGAACCCTGCCCCGCAGACATAACATTTCACTTATCTTATCACAGACAGGCAGTAATGTGTGTGTTATCTTTCTTATCTACACCATTGCAAAGTGGTTTCCATTTTCCATACTACGTGCCCTTTACTGGAAGGTTCTGTAAATATCACAACAGCTTTTTCGAAATACTAGTCGTGGGTGCAACATCGGAAATCTCATGTCGTCAAAGATAATTTCTATCTCACCAGATACGAAAAAAATGTGTCTGCAATTTAGTTTTAAAAATTCATATGAAGATCGCAATGAAAAAAAAGAGATAAAATAGATATTTGTGTAATATTTGCGTTAAAGGAGTAGTGTCACAGAGGATTATTTACATAATCTCTAAATAAACTATTAACTTAACACATATGCATTTGATTGATCGGAACTGGGCGTAGTTCAGCGGAAAAGCGTCCGCATGCGGCTCGATGGGTCGAAGGACCGATCCTCCTATGGGGACCTGTTGGGTTATTTCCCATTCTAACCAGTGATCCACGACTGGTCTATCAAAGGCAGTGGTGTGTGCTATCCTGTATGGGAGGGAGAGAGAGAGAGGGAGAGAGAGAGGGGAGAGAGGGAGGGAGGGAGGGAGAGAGAGGGAGGGAGAGAGAGAGGGAGGGAGGAAGGAAGGGAGAGAGAAAGAGAGAGGGGTGGGGGAAAGATATTTTATTATATTACAAGCCTAGTAATTATATAATAATATTGAACCATTACTAATAATATTAGATGATTTACAATTGGCTTATATTATCTCTAATGGACGAGAAGTGCTTGGGTCATATTATATAGAACACAACCTCTATATTAAGATGTTATCTTCATTTTCACAATAAAGATGGAAATCTTGACAGTTTTTAAATCAAGATCGAGGTTTCACTTTGAAGCGAGTACTCGACAAGATCAGTTATTACGAGAAGTGCGATAAACTAGAGAAATTTGAATTCTTGCATTGTCAAGCCCCAACACGCGTTCGCTGTATTGTATGATATCATATCTGCAAAGAGACATAAAATTCCTCAAATTGTTGAAACGTATCGCCGCTCACCTCACCCCTCACCTTGCCGATAAGATCAGGTTTCAGGGACAGTACTTCCCCCAAAGCCGGCCATTAAAGTGAATATTGTTCTCCAGTTATAAAGATAAGAGAGATAATTGACCACACATTGTTTAATAATATATCTAGTGGATAGGGCTGAAAAGAGGTCCACGATAACACGTTATCTTGAACTTTCTCCAAGCAATTATTATTCTTGTAAAACAGTACATCTACACGAGTTGTGCTTTATCTGAAAGGGCGGAAAAATAGCCTGACTGTGTTCACTGCGCATGTGCAATCGACAGAAAAAAAAGATCCTGATTTGCCTTTAAATCTTCTGTCTTACTGAAGTGTCCTCATTCGTGCATTTCAGAATTGCTGCCAAAGCACTCAAATTTAGCCCGAAAGTCTTGTAAGAATTTCTTTATGAACCAAGCCCAATAATTGGATTAGACAACATACTATATGTAGTAATTCCCATTACGTCCTTGCATTTAATATTCTTTCAAAACGTAAAATTAATAGGGTTTGATGTCAATTGGAAATTTATAATGTAAACAAACATTGTCATTGTAAATTTTTGCCTATCCTATAAATGTTTTAATCGCGAATTTATCTGTAATTTAACAAATATTGGCTAAATATTTATTTATTTATTTATTAGGTATAAACAAATGATCGTCACATATTACTACCAATCAGAGCTATGGTATGACCTTTTTTAATGTTAATTTTGGTACTATGCAACCTTCAAGATAGCTCTTAGTGGGTCGTCCAGCCAGCCAATTGTCCATCCAGACCTTTGTCAGGAAGAGTTTTCTCGTAAGAGGGTCGTCCAGCCAGCCAATTGTCCATCCAGACCTTTGTCAGTGAGAGGTTTCTCGGAAGAGGGTCGTCCAGCCAGCCAAATGTCCATCTAGACCTTTGTCAGTCAGAGTTTTCTCGTAAGAGGGTCGTCCAGCCAGCCAATTGTCCATCCAGACCTTTGTCAGTCAGGGTTTTCTCGGAAGAGGGTCGTCCAGCCAGCCAAATGTCCATCCAGACCTTTGTCAGTCAGAGTTTTCTCGGAAGAGGATCGTCCAGCCAGCCAATTGTCCATCCAGACCTTTGTCAGTCAGAGTTTTCTCGGAAGAGGGTCGTCCAGCCAGCCAAATGTCCACCCAGTCAAAGTTTTCTCGGACTAGTAAGCAAGATGTTCTCAAACCACACCACCACGCTCATTATTTTTTTGCTACTCAAATTTTCAACATCTCTACTATAATTATTTTCTCTATACACTTTCGGCTTGCCCATTCATGTTCTGCCGTCAAATATAATTATTACCACCTCCACTTATCTGTCACTCAGATAAAGCAAATTTTAAACATGTTTTAAGTATTTAAACAGTCGTGAAAGTGTATAACAGTTTCAGTAACGTTTATAATATGCAAGACTTGGCGTTGGTGGATGAAGTACTTTTAGCGCTGAGCACTATCACGCCCGCGCTCTCACGAGACGTGGATATGACCACTATCTTTATTCATTTCAGCATACTTATCGTATTAGTCACTTCCTTAAAATATATGTAATTTCTTTATTACCGTAACACGCATGCATATTAAAATATGAACGTAAAAGAAAAAGAAAAATCGAGGGATCTTTTATATGCACTTTATGACAGACATGATTTTACATACCACAGCATTTGTTAAACCAGTTGTGGACACTGGTCGGTGTAAGTGGCAGTACACCTACCCATTGAGCCGTGCGGAGCACTCACTCTGAGTTGGAGCCGGTACTGGCATTAAAAACCCTATATGCCACGAATGGGAATTGAACCCAGTACCTACCAGTCTTAAGCCCGATGCGTTAACCACTCAAACCGCATATTGGTTGTAATAATGAATTATACACACACCCTAATGTCTGACGGGAATTATGAACGTTTTAGTGGAGATCAGTCATCATTTTGGCGCGAAAGCACGATCACGTGACAATGAAGTAAAGCGAATTATAGGCTACGCATCGAAACTTTTTGTTAGAGTTAGCAGAAGAGAAAATACCGTCCTGGTTTATCTACATGATTGCATACATTTATTATATGATTCTAACCACCAACAGAAATGTCAAAATATCATGATATGACGTAAAATGGCCTGTTAAACTTCGTATTAATATCTCGCCGAAACACAGGTGTTTAAAAGTTCATACTCGCACAGGTGTTCGTTCATAGTTCATACTCGCACGGGTGTTCAGAGAGTTCATACTCGCATTGGTGCCCAGAGTTCATACTCGCACGGGTGTTCATAGTTCATACTCGCACGGGTGTTCATACTTACACGTGTGTTCATTCAGAGTTCATAATTATATACTCGCATGGATGTTCAGGGTTCATATATACTCGCACGGGTGTTCAGAGTTCATACACGCATGGGTTCATATTCGGTTTTCAAACTTTCAATCAGGTCTGTTATCTGCTGCCACAACATAGTGGAAATTGTTGGCGACAGAATCTGTGATAGAAAGATAGTGTTGTGGTTTGATTTGATTTCGTTCACAGTTGGGTTTTTCTTGTCCCTATTTGATATTCGTTGTTGGGATTCGATCAGATGTCAGCATGCTGGACCGGTTTTGTCACACCTAGCAGATGTAACTGTAGATTGGAGCGTTTTGAAATTAATATCCAACTTTGTGTATGTAGCATAGCTGCCTTGCGTTCAATAGCGCGGGCGTTCTGCTTCTGAGACGAAACGTTTTGACACCGGTATTTGCATCTACATTGAATGAATGTGATGTGATAGTACACGATCGGTACCAGTCACAAATAGTTCCAGAGCGCTCGCGCTATTGAACGTAAGGATGGACTTGGCCAGAACTCTTGCCAATGACAGGCGTCTGCTATAACAGCTTGCTCTGAATGTAGACGTTAAAAACATCTTCAACCCAACCCAATGATTTCGACGAAAATCATTTTTATTCTATTTCCGACACTGCTATAGGTTCATTCTGATTGAGGTTTCAAATGTTAAATAACGTGAACGTGTCTGCGTGTGTGTGCGTGCGTGTGTGTGTGTGTATGTATCTATCTATGTACTGTATGCCTATGAGCCACACGACTTAAAGCAAATAAACAAGTTCAATTAATACAGTAAGACATCATATAGCCTATTCTTGCATGATTATTTCCGTGAACTAAACTATACATTGTTGCTTTAAAATTGTCCGAGAAAAAATGTTGTTTTTTTTATTTTTAGACAGATCTTTTAGTTTTACGATAATATTTTATGTATTTCATTTCTAAAACACCCGTGTTAAGATTTGCGAAGCTTCAATAAATAGTGCTTTCATTTTTTTCAGCAACTGCCGAGAATGGGGTCAAAATTCTCCAGATAGCACGGCCGATCAAGCAGCTAATAGGCATGGTCGTTACGGCGGGAATTGTGCTAGTCGCTATTTGTGTGCCGCGCGCTGCATGTACAGCCCGGGATCAGGCACGTGCAGTCGGAGCAACTGTCCTTAGACGTATGACACAGCCAAGTTAATATAAGTTTGATTTGATGTTTGTAGAAATAAACATAATACACTGATCATGCGTTTTTTTCTTACTATTGTCATACAACAACGAAAATACGTTCTTAGGCTGACCAAGTACCGGAATTTTCCGAACATTCCGGAATTTTGATCCAATATCCAGAAATCCGGAATTGATATCTGGAATTTTTTCCTAAATTTACACCAAAAAAATGTCTCTGGTCAACTTTCTCCTATTTCATTCTCAGATCAAAATATTTTGTACTCATTTGCTTCAACGTGAATAATGCGTTGCGGATTCTACACAGCGTGGCAGTTTCTACACTGTTGCATTAAATTTTCTTGTCTATTATCTGTTTTGTCTCATCCTGCATCCAATCAATTTGAGTTTGTTAAAGACTCATATAGTGTACTCGTTTTTTTTACGTTAGTAGACTTCATGGCATCCTAGTAATTAACCTTTGATTGGTATCAATTGTATTTCTCTGTGTATTCGGATTTCATTGCACCATAAGAAACATGTCAGCTACAGGCTTCTTAAAGCTTCACTTTGATGGAGGATACACAGTCGTGGACACAAGGACTGGCTTAGGCCAGAGGCGTTACGTGTTCAGAGAACAAATATATCGCGAATACCCGCTAGACTGGTTTTTGTACAAAATACTAAATGAATATGACATGATAGAACACGATTGGTACCAGTTAAATTACACGCAAGATTTCACGAAATATCTCTTCTCTGAACACGCCTCAGACTTTATTCAAGTTTAGCCTGAAAAACGTTTATAAGCTCGGGGCCAGGTGTCAATATAACCATGTGTTCGACGTCCAATAACCACTGATTTATAATCAATGTGTTCCAGTGGCATCGTTAAACAAACAAACTTTATCTTTAGGCGTATCATAAAATATTGTTTGTTTCCGGTTACCCGACCGACCCTAATTTGAACCTGTCGACCCCAAATCTTTTTTCATATGTCCAAAACATTTTTTTAATAGAACATCGATTTCTACGAAAACTATTCCAAAACTATTAACACCTATCAACACCTATTTATTATCCATAAATAAAATTATTTCCCAAAATAAAATGTTTTTCCTACCTACCTACCCTATATTTTTCCCAGCATGTAATCGGAAACGAGTAACTTTTGTTTTCCGGCCTCACTGACAAGGGACTAGATGGTTAGATGACCCTGACCAACACAATGTCCATCTAGTCTCTACTAGCTCTAGACCCTTACCAGTCAGAGTATTCTCAGACTACATGTATCATACATGTATCAGTGCTATCACGCAATTTGTTTTAATTTTTGTATATTTTAACACCATTTTTTTGTGTTTTTATTTGTATATTTTTCTATACTATATAGAAAAATGAAAAAAATTTGTGTCAATACTATATAAAAATATACAAAAACGAAACAAAAATTTGTGTCAAGACAAGTGCCTGCGACATAATCATGTATGGTAAAATAAACGTTTTATTACCCTCAATACCAACAACAGACAGTAACTAATGTGTTGTGGAGAAAAAGCATGTCAGGCACACATGGAATTCAAGCCCTAAAAGGCTCTCTAACCAGTCTCTGACTCTACTCTCCAGCTGTGACCACCCTATATAACCCATCTACAGAATTTAGGTCTATATTTTGACCCGATAGGACACTTTACACCCAAACAGTGAAAGTATCCGACTGTAGAGATAGTATTACCTGTTTTGCAGTGTCTAAAATACAAATCAAATCCGTGTTATCCATACTGTGTATGTGTTAATTGCTTAGTAAACACTATCATTACAAAAATAGGGCAAATCATGAACTAATACATATGAATGATATATGATGCGAAACGGATGTTGTTCACGTTATGTAGGATTTAACGCAAGATGTGGCTTGTGGGTCTTACAAAATGTTGCAACAAAACGTGTTACGAAAAAGGATTCAATTAAAAACGACACGTTAAATTTCTCATTACTGGAATTTACGCATGAAAATTACCCACAAAATGAATATAAGTATATTTTAATCAGCTGTGACGTATGGTAGGCCTATTGTTAAAATGGGTATAAAACTTGAATGACCTACACGTTTTAAAACGATTTTATTTAGTAAAATTTTAGGCTAGTTTATAAATGAACATAATACTCGATCTTTAATATTCTGACGTCTTCAGATTATAATTATTATTATCAGAAGACGTCAGAATATTTAAATATCGATTATTATTATTATTAACTATAATTAGGCAAGCGCTCGCGAACAATTCGACTGGTACCGATCGTGTATTATCATTTCACATGCATTTCATGTTATATGCAAACACCGGTCTAGCGAGCAAACGACCGCGAGCCCTACTAAACATGCGGCTAGATTCGTGTGCGTATGTCTGTGACCGCAGTCTGTTTCCTGAGATAACAACAAGTCAAAACAACCGTGTTTGACATCCAATAGCAGATTATTAATCAGCCTGTATGAGCGTGCTTCAGCGCATAGAAAAACAAATTTAAGCCAACAGTGATTATATGCAGGTACTAATATAACCCAGATAGACTGACTCATGACGTTGGGTAAACGTCGGCAGATGACGTTGGGCCAACGCCCCTTTGTCCGTCGGGCCTATCGTCGGCGTCAACGTCCCTTTGCTATATGGGTAATATTCATGCTTACGGGGATACTGCATGGTCAGTTTCCTGTGACTATCTTGTCTGTAGGTCTTCTCCCCAAATTTGACATATTGTGTCGATCAGGACGCCCAACAATTCACATTATGCCATTCATTTAGATCTCCCCTGTATGTTCTGGACAATAAACCCCCCCCTACCAAGATAACATTACGTAAGACTAGTTAGTTAGTTATAACTTATTTACGTGCTTATATCAAACATGTCTATTATGGTCAAACAGTCCAGCTGACTCGACTGCCCATTTAGGACAGACGTTAGTGTTAGTGTTATGAGAGGAAATCCTCTACTCCAATTTGATAAGTAGCACAGGGTCTCTTAGGTGCACTTTCCCACAGACAGGACAGTACATACCACAGCCTTTGTTAAACCAGATGTGGACACTGATCGGTGTAAGTTCATTGCAGAACACTCACTCTGGATTTGAGCTGGTACTGGGAATAAAAATCCCACATTTCACAAATGGGATTCAAACCCAGTATCTACGTCTTAAGTCAGATGCATTAACCACTGCGCTATGGACATCGGTATTACCTACGTAAAGTTTACAGCCTTCCACTTCATTTACCCAAACAAACCACACATGACTATGTGCTGGGTGTACAGGTATAAATTATCTGAGATTATTTACTGTAATAAAAAAAATGGAGTTTTTTTTATTTTACTCAATTAGTAAGCATTATTCCATGTACATATATATATCCATACTAGTATTTACTATCAACATTATCCATTGATGCTATGGAATTGAGCGATTGTAAGGAAAATATGCATTGGAATAAAAAGTACTAGATGTAACTCGGAAGGCATTTTGCAGATACCCTCACCTTCCTACATGTACATGTAGCCACTCACAAAATTTGATGACCCTATATCAATTAGTGTAGGAGATATGCTGTGGCATGGGCGTCATTTTTTAAAGAAAAGTGGGGGGAGAGGACATGTGTTATTTATACTAAAAAGTGGGGGGGGGGACCATTGCATATTAGTCCACCCCCCCCCCCCCACCCCCAAACTCCAAAAAGTGGGGGGGGGGGACATGTCCCCCACCAAGTGACGCCCATGTGCTGTGGACACGATTTGGATGGATGGACACACACACACGAACAAGGCAAACACTACTTAATCTTGACTTCATTGAAGCAGGTGTACAATAATTGCATTACCTATCCTTGTAACACATCCACCCCACCCCCTCCACCACCCCATCATTACAGAATATTTGAACAGACCCTAACATCTATTATCTAGTTGATGATAAACAACAAAACACATCTTTTTAAGTAATAATTATTTGATTATGGATACACATGTACGATGTTTTACATAATCATATATTCTACAACAATAATTAGAACATTTGAACAGTACAGGCACAAATTGCGATAAACCGCAGGCCATTTTAATATTTTAAAAAGAAAATGCGTATACCATTGCATAAACACACTCTTTTGCTGCAAAACACCATACATCCTACTGAAAATCCATTTTGAAGATATTGGTGTTTTTCAAAACACAATATACCGTAGCTATTTTTTTTCAAAACACTTTATTATATTTATGTACCAGTACCAAACAGCATTAATAATTAAATGCGTTTTTGAAAAGTTGTTTATTGTCTAAACATTCTTTATATGTAGAATGTTCAGGACAATAAAGTGTTACAGTTTTTAATTTCATCATGTTTGAACAATATATAAGGATATACATGTATCTAATTTTTATTAAAAAAATTATATAGTTATGGTACTGGTAAATACAAAATGAAAAAGTGTTGGATTTGTAGGATTTGGTGTGCATGGTTGTTGTGTCTACACATGTTAAAATATCACAGTTTTCATTTCAAAATCATCAAACTTAAAACATATACGGTATTAAAAAAAGTTACTTTTCCTCAAATTTTAAAAAATATATATATATTGCATTTTACGCCTGAACTCTTCATTTATACATCAATAAGTAACATAATTATATATCTCAACTAATAAATGATTATATTGAGTTATGCATGATAACTTACTTATGTTAATATTAATAATAACACTTAAAATTAAATTATAACAAGTCTCATTTCTATTAGATGTATCAACGTATGAGCAAAAGCAAACATGTGTAAAGTTTTGTGTAAATGGATTTACTGATTCATGCATGTTTAGTTTTGTTCACAAGTCAAACAATACAAAAGACATAAAAGAAAATCCTTAAGCAAAAGGATAAAAAAAACGATGTTTCTTTGTTTAACACCTCTGGAACACATTTATTATTAATCAGTGGTTATTGAATGTCAAATGCATGGTTATATTGACACTTGGTAACAGACGAAACCAACTACTGCCAAATTGGCTACTCTTTGAATAACAAGGGATCTTTTATGTGCACTTTCCCAGACAGAATAGCACACACCACGGCCTTTGATAGACCAGTCGTGGATCACTGCTTGGAACAGGAAATAACCCAATGGGTTCTCTGAGGATCGATCCTTCAACCCATCGGACGCTCTACCACTGAGCTACACTAAGCTTTTTAAAAATTTTTTACACGATCTTCAAACCAGCATTTTTATAACACCCGATCTGGTTTAGACAAAGTTTGCTTCCCTAGCAAATTTGTTACAGGGGCATTATATGTATATATTGCAGACAAATAACTTTTGGAAACTGCATGTCAATTTAATTTTGTTCCTTGTATACATCCAGCAATTGTCTGCGATATAAATAAACTTATTAATATACTACATAAACCTCAAATATACCAATTTATTAATTAACTTTATCACAAATATCTGTGAACTGTCAAATATTAAGAATATTGATGGTTAATTGGTGTAATTAACAGCAGAATTAAATACTTTATCACAAATATTCCAACACATATTCTGGATATGTCTGTGAACTGTCAAATATTACAAATATCGATGGTTTATTGGTGTTGTTAACAGCAGAATTAAATGGTCTACTCTTGCTATCTGTAGGATCTGGTGGAGGCCGCCGCATTCCAGTGTGTCCTGTAGTCACACGCCCGCACAGAACCCTGGCACAGAGCATCAACCTTGATGGTGTTCCATTCAAATAATTGGGTTGATACTGAACTGGATTTAAGTGTTGTTGGGGAACAAACCTGGATGGATTATGAGTACTATAGGTGGCAGCATATATTGCATCTTGGGCAAAATATGAACCTGTAAATAAAATATATTCCAATTACAATTACAATTGTAATCACTGATTAAAAGTTAAATTGGTTCAAGTTATCTTAACAAAGAAGCACTGTGTTTATATTAATTAAAATAAGACACTTTGTAATGCAAAGATAAAACACAAAATTAAAATAAAAATAAATGGATTATTGGATTTTTTCTGAAGGGTATAGTTTTTCTTTTAAGACAAAAAGAAAAATTTCCCAAAGAACAGTCACCGTGAATAAAAGGTTTATCTGTGAGCCAATAATTACCCACAGAATAATTACCAATTTTAAATATTGATTAAAAATACCATTTTGTTCAACAATTACTGTTTAATGCAGAACCAGGCAATATCTGATAGCCCTCTATACTGTGTCAATAAGTCAATATATCTTTGGCAAAGTGGAGCAAAAAGAACATATTGGGTACCGTAACAATTAGTTAACACTAGTTTCAAACTAATATTCCAATTATTTCAACAATTTTTGTAGTTAGACCGATATGGAAAGTTAAGAATAAATTTAATATGTTTTATCCATTGAGTCGGTTGACCATATAGGATTTAGAATTGACACCAAAATTAAAATTGTTCACAAACTCCAGATCTCCTCTCCTTCCAATCCAGTTAAACAATATTTGAGAGGATCTTTTCATAACCCATTACCTTGGCCAAACGCTGTGCCATGCTTGCCACATAAGCGCCAGTCGAATCCTTCCTTGCAAATAGCATCGACAGTCTGTTTCGTTGCACCATGGAACAAGTGCTGCTCATTGAGTTTCTGTGCACCAAAATCATCCACCATGTGATTCCGGGTTCTGTATGAATAGAAAATAACTGATTGGTTTTATCATGGGATGGATGTGAGAATAGTGAGTACAGTGAGGCTCAGGATCTGCCAATCCGCATCCGACATTAAATCTCAGAATGATACAAAGTATTACGGAAATTTTAAATTATTGCGCAAATAGAAATAATACATTGAAAAAGCATTATAACGGATCATGTATAAATTCAAATGTGTTTCACAATCTGCACAAAATTCGGATTTCGTTTTATCCCATCCCTCCCTTTCTAAACCTAACATAAAACATTGACAAAAATAAACATGCATGCGATCTCAATGCAACACAAAGCTTAGGGTATGTTTGCACGAACCAGGAACTGCTACGACTCATACATAGTACTGTTTCATCAATTAGTATATTGTATCTAGACATGTAGTGTTCACAGGAATAAAGTCAATGTTGAACACACATGAAATACAAGTCATATAATATAGAGACAAAGTGAATAGTTGCTCATTTTCACTGGGTTCGACAAAATCACTTACAGTACATATTTCTGCCATAGACGAGGATTCTGTATTCGTTTGATTGATTTCACAAGTTGGCCTGACATTGTTTCGCTGTATCTATTGATGATAGTATTGTACTCCTCTGATCCCGGCAGTACCTCGACACTGATGAATTCCTAGACGAAATTTGGGATAAATAAATGTGTGTACAGAACATTGCATCAAGATGATTTTATCAGCAGTGTTAAGGATATGGTTATTAATTATGATGCATGGTCTACGTGAGAAATTCACTTCTGCCACATAGGCTATTCTTTTAATTAGCAGTGTCAAATAAATGATTAATTACCACACATTATCTACGTGAGAAATCTATTTCTGCTCCATAGGCTATTCTTGTAATCTGCAGTGTCAAATATATTGCTATTAATTACAAACTATGATCTACGTGAAAAAGCAAGTTATCCCACATATAGAGGATATTATACGAGTGTCCATGATGGACGCTGTTTACGATATGAGTGCCTAAATTATAATATTGAGATAATTTAGGTATGCCGTTTTCATAACCACTTGTTTTGATCAGATAGCAGTAACAAATTGCATTCCATTTTTTCTATTTTGACTGATTACGAATCTATCTCACTGTCCATTCCTTGTCATGATGAGGTAGCTTGCATGTCTCAATGACCTGGAGAGCTATGTCAGCGGAGCTTCGGCTCTGGTAGGGTCACCCAAGATGGACTGGTCGAAGGGTAGAGGCTAGACTAATATGGACCAATGCCGAAGACGGATGAGCTGGGCCAAACTACTTGTAGGGAGGCGCCTAACCGCAGCTCAACGCATAATCGCTCATATAACAGACGACAATAACATTAATAATATATAAGCTTTCTAACGGTTCGTTACAGCATGATCAAAGATATCAATATCACACAGTAGAATCTCAAATCGCAGAGTAATCTATACATTTCTGTGACAATTATTCAATATACAAGATCGATTATCTTAAATCTACCCAATACTGTAGACTTACTTTCGTCAATGGGGTTAACAAATTTGTAAGAAATTCGCATGTCAACATAAATTCCAATGTTTTAAATATTGACATTCGGTAGTTCGAGTACACCATTAGTGGCATTGATATGTATTCCCTTTATGTAGTCCATGGTAGACATTCAGAAGCTATTTTACAATACGCATCATTGACACAGATGATGTCTGATGCAATACCTTATTTTGGCCTGTTTTACGCGTTTTGTCTGTTTGATGAAGACAGCGGACGAACAATATGGCTGTGCTTACGGAAAGGGTGCCACCGGTGAGCAGAATGCGCTCATCTTTCGTGAACAACAGGCATCATTTATAGGGAAACCCTACTGTGTTTTCAGATATCGGTGGTTTTTCTGTTGCAAATTTAGTTTTATTGGCGAGGCGTTAGCACAAACGACCTCCAGACCTTTAATCAGCGGTTATTGGATGTCAAATGCACGGTTATTTCGAGCCTGGGTCTCTAACCGAATAACAGCACTCTCCCAAATACAGGATAGCACACACCACGGTCTTTGATTGGCCAGTTATGGAACCCTGGTTGGAACTGGAAATAACTCTACAGGGATCCACTGAGGACGATCGATCCGTCGACCTATTTAATTTCAGGCGGATACCCTTGCGCTGAGCTAACGGTTAACGTTCGGGCTTCAGGCTGGTAGGTACTGGTTTCGAATCCCATTCGTGGCATATGGGATTTTAATCCCAGTACCGACTTCAACTCAGAGTGAGTGCTCCGCAAGGCTCAATTGGTAGGATATGACGCAGCATTGACACACATGATGTCTGATGCAATACCATATTTTGACTTGAAATTGAAAATATAATATCCAAATATAAAAAATGAATATAAACATAGAAAATATGTTTAGCAGAGACAGAAATAATTATTCGGTCTAGGCTTGAGGTAGAAAGTTTGAAGCACTTAAATATGTCAGTTACATATAAATAATGTCAACGAAACTTACAACACATACATAATAAATAACTTACAAATCATCTTGGAAAAGTAGCATTTCGAAAAAAAATTCCATTAAATTTAAACGAGTAAGTTTAAATAGACCCTGACCTATGGTGTTAGTGTGGTCTATTTGTTTATTTATTAAATGGATTAAATAGTAGTATTGTGGTGTGTGACAATTAACAAAAGCCGATTTATTTTGCTGCATGTAATATTTTCAGATTGAGATTTGGGAGGGCAATATTTAATACGATTGAGGCTGGGTAAACAAATATTTAACAACCAGTAGCAATATATGTTTACTGACAAATGTGTTCATGTGTTTCCATAATATTTTAATGACAGAATAGCCCGGTTACCATATATTGTACATTGCGTAAATGATAGATTATTGAGACGGCATAAATTACACATGAATGCAACAAAATATATCCAAATACAACGCAAACGCAAACATTGACTTCTACCTGCGAGTATGTGCGCGCATCTTGTTTTGATTCTGACGCTTACATCACAGCCTAGCTATCTATAGCGCATGATTACGCTTGTCCCATCCTCATTAAAGGAGAACATTCGGATCCCTTTCCGAGAATGTTGTCAGTATACATGACAGTACTAGTAGGATAAATTGACGTTTTCGGTAGTTTACATTCAAAATGTGTCGAGCAGTAAAACATCTGCCTCCGGCTCGGTGGGTCGAATGATCGATTCTCCTCATGGTAACCGTTGGGTTATATCCCTTTCCAACCAGTGATCCATGACTGGTCTATCAAATGCAGTGGTGTGTTGTATCCTGTATGTGAAAAAGTGCACATAAAATATCCTTTGCTGTTATTCAAAGAAGAGTAGCCTATGTGGCAGCATTGGGTTTCCTCTGTGACAAAGTGTCGATATAGCTGTGCGTTTTACATCCAATAACCACTAATTAATGATCAATGTGTTCCAGTGGAGTCATTAAAGAAATTATCTTTTTGTCAAATTGTGCATACAGTGATATTAAAAGCATGTTGGTCATTTGAAATGGCATTTTGATGTCAATATCCAGTTAGTTTAAACAGTGTATTAAACTCAAATTATTTAATCAAATATCCAATTGCCAAGAATTGAGTCCACACGTGACGGATACACTTGATAAAATATTGTACATTATTTCACCTCTAATATAATACATAAATTCGTCTAATTCAATGCTGCTCACATGTCTATTTGACCATTAAGTACTTTCACAAATGAGGTTACTGTATAATATTTCAGTGTTTCTGCCAGTATTTGAGTTCAGAGGGTTGGCAAAATGGGCGGGTCTAATTCGAGCCCCTGAAGGGGGCAAACGTTTTCGGGGGGATCCGGGGGCATGCTCCCCCAGGAAATTTTTTGTAAAATTCAGTTGCTTTTAGCTTCATTCTGGAGTGATATGGGTTCTATAAACACTTATTATAGAAGTCTAAAACAAAGATATATTTCAATAATAATGTTTATTATTATTTGCAAACTAAATGTCAAAGCATATCAAAAATAACTAGTAAAATATGGACATAATTTTGATAAAAAAAAACCAACACCCACAAAATCTTGGGATGGGGGGCATAGCATGAACCAATTATGTTAAGTGCAAAAACACATCCTGACTGTTACAATTTGTTGCAACTTTCATATCAACAATAACTTTTAATGTAGGTAATAATATTATGTGTTGAATAAATCTATTGCTTTGCATACATTGTATTCGATTTTTTATAAACACTGGATAATTGTTTATTTGTTTATTCTATGTTTGCTTTGAAACAAAGATTGATCAGACCATACGCAACAAATACTGTCACAGATCTACTACACGTGGGTTAATTAAGAATCCACACCTTTCAAACACTTCAACCAATCGAGAATGGCTATAGCAATCAATCAAATTCTATTAGACCAAACAACAACTTGTATTATTTTGTGTTACGCCTTGACACTCACTGACTTTTATGTTGTTTGGTTGTCGAATTGCAAGCTTGCAATGCACGTGCAAAAGCGTGCTGCATGGGCCTTGTACATAATGTACTTGACAGCAGTTTCAGTTTGTGCCTGTTATTATAACTTAGTATAACAACACTTGAACAGTGATATAAATACAAAGTAATACAATAAAACAATGTTTCAGTTTTATAGATTTAAACCACCCTGCCCTTGTATCAATATTGCTTGTTTTAGTATAAACTCTGAAATTATAATTGCATACGACGGTCACGTCATTCGGAATAATATATTATATTGGCCAATCGCCAATCAAAGAAAAGTAGACGTTTTTGGGTTCCAACTTTCAAGTCATCGGAGTGATGCATATAGACTTGAGATCCGAATGTTCCCCGGTTACGGAATGAAGCGCAATGATATGAATACTTGGAATGAGGAACGTTCGGAACTCGGGAAATATACTGCTGAAAAAATAACGATTTTCTACCATGCTTCGGTCACTCAAAAGACATATTCACGATCGCTGATCGCTCGCTAGACCGGTAATTGCATCTAACATTAAAATGAATGTGATATGATAGTGCACGATCGGTACGCCCGTCTTATTGAACGCAATGATGGTGACGTTTCTATTTTAGCTGTTCCGAATTGGTGATGTCACTATAACATGCGAACTATCTGTTGTGATCATATTTGTACCGATAGAAGTGTAAATCATTATCACAATGTGATAATGTGATAGCTGAACTGAACCATGTCATGTTTCAGTTAAACTAAACACAGCGTAACTTGACTAGTATAACTTAAGACTACCGATTTTACAATAAACGGCAATGCAGTAGAGAGAAAAAAACTAGTTAATTTGTTTCACGGAGTGCCGATAAGAACGTATGGAAATTAGCGATGTTGAATCTTCTCGATTTTTACGGAAATTGTGCACCATTTTGGAATTCTCAAAAACACGTGTGTACGTTTATCCACTTTGCTTTACAATTTTTACGGTCCCGGCAAACAAATTCACGACTGTCTTGGGTTTAAAGAAAAACATATTGACAAAAGTATAATTGTGAGTTAATAAATTAGCGAATTTGGCGTGTGACGAGGCGGGCAGTTTTTCGCCCTCGCGTCAAACCATAAGGACTAGGACTTGCTAGTCCATGAGCCAGACCGAATCTGAGTACCAAATTGGTGAAAATATCCAACATGGATTTTTAGTTAGTCTGATATCTGAAGTGTCCGAAATCACTTGATGGACATCTCAGATTGGTAGCTA
>JAUTCZ010053264.1:0-10750 GCA_032273805.1 Melanodrymia brightae | reverse complement strand
GCAGACAGCCGAGGCGGCTGGACTGTGTGACCACAACAGACGTGCTTGAACCTTAATTGGATATAAGGACGTAAATAGGTTATAGCTAACTAAGTAACTAACAGGACACGATAGTAATATAAATTATAACAAATAAAACAAGCATACAATAATTATAGTAAGAAACAACACGAGAGAGTAATACTATAATTATAAGATTGTTAAATTAAGTAAGTAATCTAGCAAGCTAGTCATTAGCAAAAATAGCATAAAAGAGTATTATAATTATGCTATAAACAACACAATAGAATACTACATACTATAAATAACACAAACGAGTATTATAGAAATTTATATAAACAACATAAGCGAGAATTAGATTTAAAAAAACCAAACAACACATACTAATATATACTATAATATATTATATAAAATTAACAACAATATTATCATACATTATTTCAATAAAGTTATTATATTAATGTATACAATGTAATATGTAATCCATATGTTTATATCCTCTTGGTGAAACTAAAGAGGTCTCAACCATAATAATATAATAATTGCAAAATTGTAATTTTGTAGCTGTAGTAATAATACTCTATAGCTACTAGTAGTTTGTGCATTCAGCTGTCCACCACATCAGCAACGTTTTCAATGTTGGTGATAGTTTTGTTTACAGACAGATATATAGACCAATTATTTATTCACATCTCACCCAATGTTGATATTAAAACAGGTAAGAATAAAAATGAATTATAAAATCTATTTTAAGTAAATAGTTCCGCTATTTCTAAAGTCTAGTTTCTTTAAAATATAAAATTATACATTTTAATAAATAATAATAATAATAATAGTAGTAATAATAATAATAATAATAATAATAATAATAACAATAAAATATATATAAATTGTTAGTCTGTTTTAAATCAATAAAGAATCGTAAATTATATATCTTTCATCAAAAAATATAATTACAATAAGGTACCGTTCGTTATAATTATGTATATAAACCACGCCTTCGTGGCAAAATTTTACGACATTTGGCACTTAATAATTTAACAATATCTTTGTCATCAGTTTGTTGAAACTGGACAACTACAGTAACTAAACACGTATTACACATTGAACCCTTTTTCTTTGAACATAATTATTAAAACCTCAAACACCACCCTGACGTTCTTTGGTCTGACGTATCCAGCTCACCATGTAATGCAATAGCGGACGGACCGGACCCACTGAGAACGGCGACCGCCCCGACCCTGTCCACTACATAATCGTCAAACTCAGCCCAGCTCTTACAGTCGAGCGGGTCTTTTATTGGCTAGCGAGATAATAAATTCATATTGACAATATCAAAAGCTACCCGTGTTTTCCTCGTGAGCGTCAGCCAATAGCGAGTGGGCGCTGCAGTGACAGAGTGATAGTAAGGTGGCAATACGGGTGTAAGTTAGCGACTGTAGACACCCCGAGTGAAGATATGCCACAGAAAGTGTCACCTCGTTCACTCGAGTGTCTGTCTTCTAGCGAGTATCTGATGTTTGTTTTCTTCTCAACCCTCTAATCCTCACGCAAGATGACGTACAGGTGTATGTTTGGGTAAGTGAAGACAATTTTCTAAGTGATTCTTCTTGGCACATTTACTTTTACCCAAGGTAATGGTTTTTAACCTTATGTTGAGTGAACAGCAGAATTGTCTTCATTCATCCGAAGTTTCTCTGCAAATAGCAGCAGTGGAACTCAGGAGAACTCACACGCGCATTTTAATTTAACACAGATCATTGAGTGAATGTAAAGTCCAACTATAATTACAATCTTAAATGTAATAATAATTAAAAAAAAACAACCAAATGGAAATATGTTTTATATTAATTTAATAGCTGTGAGTACAAATAGTTTCGTTAAAGACGGCAGCAACAGTAATGTTGTTGTTGTTGTTGTTGTTCATGATGACGATGATAATAATAATATTATTAATAATGAAACGAATATAATAATATTAATATAATAATAATAATAATAATAATAATAATAATAATAGTAGTAGTAGTAGTAATAATAATAATAATAATAATATAATAATAATAATAATAATAATAATAATAATAATAATAATAATAATAATAATAATAATAATAAAATTAAAGTTATATAAAAAGTATTAAAAAAATTATGCTGGTGACAAACAGGCTACATGCTCTTAGAAAAACAATAAAAATACATAATGCAAAAACCTGTGTTATTAATAATAATAATAATAATCAGTTTTATAGACAAAATGACATTCAATACTAAATTTCGTTATATAACATTGTGAATTCACTTAAAAAGACAGATGTTTATATTGATGTTATACAGGTGGCCTATGCAACATAATTATAATAATACATGTTTTTAAGTAAAGCCTCGTTTGCAGAAAAAAACACACGAGAGAAAAAGGTAGACCAAAATGAATACCGCAGTACATTTGTTTAGAAAGACTAGTTCTAATATACATGTACACGTGTTGGCAGCTATGTCTTGGTGTTCAGCAAATGGGCGAGTTTCGTGACAGGAACCATCATACGCAGGTAATGTGTTATTTTATAACAAATACACCCAATTGTTAATGTTCGTTGCAGTTTTAGACACATAGCTGTAAACAATGTGGTGCTCTCAAATTCGTCACCAGTGACTTACTCACCCCTCTCCAGTGTATTTAAACACAATACACTCTAACGCTCTACCTGACGGATTCTCCCTGTACGATATGTAAGAACTCAAGAGGTACCGTATATTAGTTACTATTAGTGTTTGATTTAGACATCAAATGTCGTGTTTGGATAGACCAGTGACAGACAAACAGACGTGGATTCGCTGACAGAGTTTTCAGTAAGACCATGTGTGTATATTTTCTGTAAACTATCTATGAATGTGTGTGTGTGTGTGTTTGTTGTGTGTGTGTGTGTGTGTGTGTGTTTGTGTGTGTGTGTGTGTGTATGTGTGTGTGTTTGTGTGTGTGTGTATGTGTGTGTGTGTATGTGTGTGTGTGTATGTGTGTGTGTGTGTGTTTGTGTTTGTTTGTGTGTGTGTATGTGTGTGTGTGTGTATGTGTGTGTGTATGTGTGTTTGTGTTTGTTTGTGTGTGTGTATGTGTGTGTGTGTGTTTGCGTTTGTTTGTGTGTGTGTGTATGTGTGTGTGTGTGTGTGTGTGTTTGTGTTTGTTTGTGTGTGTGTATGTGTGTGTGTGTGTTTGTGTTTGTTTGTGTGTGTATGTGTGTGTTTGTGTTTGTTTGTGTGTGTTTGTGTGTGTATGTGTGTGTGTGTGTGTGTGTGTGTGTGTGTGTGGGTATGTATGTATGTATGTATGTATGTTTGTGTATGTCTGTATGTATGTTTCGTGATGTAGATTAGGCTCGTAATGGAAAACTTGAAGTGTCCAAATACCATGTTAATTACCATCATAACCTACATGCCTTTTATTACTACTGTACTACATAACTATCAGTACTACTACTATTACTACTAATAATATCACTACTACTAGCATTACTTATGGCACCACTTTATGTGTCATTGTATATATTGATGTATGCATAAAATATGCTTATGAGCTTAAATCAAATAAACTATATGCTATTATTACTAATAATAATAACTACTACTACTACTACTACTAATTACTACTACTACTACTGCTACTATTACTACTACTACACGTGCTGCTACTACTACTACTACTATTACTATTACTACTACTATTTACTACTACTTTGTACTACTATTACTGCTACTACTACTATTATTATTATTACTACTACTACTACTAATACTAATACTACTACTACTACTGCTACTACTTCTACTACTACTACTACTACTACAACTACTACCACTACCACCTCACTAGTTACTACTTCTAGTTCTACTTCCACTACTACCACTAATACTATGAAGCTACTAACACTATACCACAACTATACTACTACCTACTACCACTACTACTACTACTACTATTGCCACTACTACAGCTAATTAAAACTGTTATTACTGTTATTTGTTACTATTATTATTATTATTATTAATAATGTTTAATTGAATGTATGAATTTTTTAATAGTTTTAAAAAAGTTCAACGTATAGATCTATAAGTGAAGTTATGTTCAATATTCAACGTTCTACCGGGTAATCCATCCGATTGCATATAACACCATTTTTAAACACCCGCAATAAAATGACAAATTGCTCTTCATGCTTCTAACCCATTAAATGCGGCTTTAGGCAATAATGGGTGTAACAAAACGCATAATGTGACTTTAAATTGAATCGTGGAAATAATTTACACATCACTGCCCATAAATATTGACATAAATTAGTTTACGTATTGACATCGTTTGTGAGTGCTAGACCTCGTGTTGTGTTATTGTATAGAGTATACTATTATACATGTACAATCTTCCTACCTATCTCAGTTTGACTGGTCTAAATATTCAAGCGATATTTTTATAGCACACATAATAATAATAAACATGTTGTGCCACTAAATGAGATATTAAGGTGTGAGTATGCACTGGCCCTTTTCGAGTTGAGATTTAAGACAACAAAACCATTTACATAGCCAAATACAATGTACATATCTCTGCACAACTATAATAATAATAATAATAATAATAGTTTATTGCATTAAGTATTACAAAACAATTATAGCAAATTAAGATACATAATTATCAATACATTCAATTGTTGGGTTTCGTCTGTTGGTTAATCCCAAACCGCTATGTATATATTTGACCGTAATAAAATATTGTTTAAACTAATTGTTGGGTTGACACGAAGAAGAAAAACGATATACACCTGTATATATAATATAATATAATATTATATACATTGCAATAATAACAAAGAAATAAAGCTATATGTATCAGTGAATACTCTATATTTAAATGTATATATACACACATTACACATACTAATAATAATATTATTATTATACAACAGACACCAAGTAGAGGAATTAGACAGTAATAATAAAAATATAATCATTTTTAACAATGTTCATATTGCACATTTATATAATCAAAGTTCGTAGGGAATATTATACTATTAGTATATTATATCTACCAGTTTCACAAATGACTATGTGAACTTAATCTTATCTAGATAATGCATTTCTTAAATGGATGGAATTATATAGGTTAAATATGTTTCACACAGGAATATTTAACTCTTTACAACTGACGGCGTTGGTCATTCTATTTCTGAAAATAGTATCACTAATTCACTGTTTGATATCTGAAAAGGAAAGCAAAACAAACTCGTGATTCAACCAAACACCTGACAATCCAAGACTAAACAGCAAGCATTTACATTATTTGCCTGATTTAATCCATTATGTGAAATGTTTTGAATTGCATTTACTTTTTGAAATATTATAAACTTCTCATTTGAAAGAACTTTTAACAAGGAAGTGCTGAAGAGACAAAACGACTTAGTCGAGATGGCATGCATTCACGAACCATAGCCAAAGCAGTGATGATACCAGGTGTTCGCAAACAGTGCATAAACATACTCTACCCATGTGCACCGATGGCTCATGTCGCAAAATGTTGGTGCATGTTCACTCTTTAGAAAGAAATGCACAACATAATTCCAATTGTCCTAAAACTTTTAGGTTTACTTATTTCACTTTGACTTTTATTTTCTAATTTACAATACATAACACATAATAAAGCATATACATGTAAACACAAAATTTATTGTATATGTTATTGGAATATACAATTACAGGTAATGTAATGTATTCCATTTTGTCGAAAACACAAAATTGCCCTTTTACAAAATAATTGTACCGAGAAATATAAATTTTAAATGTTCTGATATGTGTACCGGTATTCAAAATACTATTTTCATAATAATTCATGTTACAATAAAATTTAATCAGCAACAATAGATGTGTATATTTTAATTCATGTAAATATTAAATGTAATAATTATGTCTTATTAGAACATGGCAGTATATGTCTTGATGCTTTTGTCCACCATAGAGTTGTTTTTATTGAGGTTGCTCTATAAACTATTGCCCTATAAAATAACATTAAGCTTGTGATACTAAACTTACTTCAACATCTCACAGAACATAATTATATGTTTAATATTATTTATTTATTGTTTGCTATACAATAAACAAATTATCCATCCCTAGATCATCTAAAGCGCCCAAATAGGATTTTCTTGGTTTTTCATCTTTATAATTATTGTTTTTCTTTTTGCTACAAAGTAATAATTATTGTTAATTTTCTAAACTGATCTAAGTTGCATCTAACGAACGATATTAAAAACTACAAAAATCCTAAACAATTGCAACAAAATAAAATACAAGTATAACTAAAGCTAAAACAGGTATAAAACGAACGCTAGTCCGGCATAAATGCAAGTCCGGTAATATCATAACAAAATAGATTATATAATAAAATTAATCTTTACGGATATATAGCCTGATCCATAAAATTAGTTATTACTAGTATTAATGTAAGAAAATGTACAATAAAACTGTGTTTCATACAAGTCTGGTTTGGACTAAGAATTCTAGGTAGGGCCTATGTATGTTCTATAGCATTAAGCATTGTTTCTGAACTTTATTACTACGGACTTCTATTCCTATTACACAGGACCTGAATAAGCCATCACATAACGGCTTTTGAGGGCGCGCACATCATCATCATTATATGTGACAAAAAAACGTGTTCAGGTTTGAATTTCAAAAAGTATTTGTAATGTGTGAGTCGTAAACAAATTAGTTTCTAAATAGTTTTGTTGTAAGTAATTCAAGCACCGAAATGCTGTTAAAATGCTCATTATCACCCATCAAGTCTACAAAGAGGTTTAGTTGATTACCAACAAGGGGATCGTTTCGTGATGTTTCCAATCGGTTTAGGGTAATTACAACGTGGATACGGCTTGGATGACGAGCAAATATTCCACAAAACGAGCCAACAATTCTTATCTCACTTCCCGTACCAGTGACCACCAACAAAAGTTAAACAACATGACAACTTGTCATAAAAACATCCTGAGTCACGAAATGAGCAACTGCACGCGAACAGTGCCGCCAAATTTCGATTTCGCGCGCCGTCGTTATGGGAATGTAAAACCACCAACGCAGTTTACAAAATAACTCTACTGATGTGTTACAGCCGTTATTCATCTTTTATTGTTACTATAAGACATCATTGTAGTACTAAAATACACGATATAACGATGAAAGAAGACATCTCTTCTATTGTAATTGGCTATAATATATATTAATGTTAAAATTAAGAATTTAGAAATATTTATGACAACAACTTTAACAAAACAAGAAAGAAGAAGTACTATTTATTCATTCTTGTTTTATTTAAACATTATTATTATGTACGCTGTATTGTTAAAATTATGGTGATATTTCACGATTATTAATGTTTAAAACGGCGCCAGAGGGTGTGTTCCTTATTGATGGTTTTATCACAATCGACAGACTGGGAATTAATAGTTTACCAAGGTGTTACCAACTTAGCTGATTTAAAAACTAGCAGACAGTACTCAGACAGTTTTAGTAGCCGTACTCAGACAGTTTTAGTAGCTTTCAATGAGCAAGTGCGAGCAGTAAAATTAATAGCTGTATGAATGGCGCGGACATATCCACGTTGTCCAGCCTGCATGGAAACGAGACACGTTTATTGGTGTACTACACTGCTTATAACCCGGTAAATACTCCACAAGAATATGTAACCACTGTATGAGAAAACAGCAGTATATTCACACATATAATTATAGCGTTGTATGAAAGCCATATGGACGTGGCGACCGGCGAGCATGATTATTCGTAGAATTCAGCATATAATCGATTATTTATTTATTTATTTTATTCTTGTAGAAAATACAGTTATTGCTGTAGATTTGTTTGTTTTAATTTATTTATATTATTTTATTTATTGTTATCTGAGATATCAGCCCACATTTTGTACATCTTTAGACATAACTATGATAATAGTATTTATCTCTATTATTAATTTACAGTAACTTAAACACGAAACAATATTTGTCTGCACCTTTGGATCATAATTATTGAATATAATTATGCACGCATATTTAGTTCATAAATATTAATTTCACGACGTACATGTTTACAATTATTATACTTTACAAAATCCAATAAATTATTGTGCAGTATTATAGATTTTTCTTTTTACAACAAACATATAATAATTACTATTTACTGTGATCAAAGCTGTGCAGATAAATATATTGAACTATCCATACAGTATGATGACATAAACATATTCTATTAGTAAAATTCGATCCAAATCAGACTCTTTATAAACATGTCGCTCTTCAATTGCAATTAGTGGCGACGTCCTATTGTTAACATCGACAACAGCAACAACAACAACTGCATGGAAGCTGGTTTTACGATTCCCAGGCCTAAAACAATAAAGCGGGGCTAAAGAAAGCGCGTAATTTGATGGGTGTGGAAACGTCTGTTTGCGGCGCATAGTAAAGTGAAGGAGAACTGTAGAAAACAAAAGTAATTGTCAACGCCAATTCCCGCACAAAAGACTAGTGATTTAACTGGTTAGGGTAACATATTTTCATCCGAAGGCGCTAATTCTGCAGGACATAAGATAAACAAATAGCTCTAACTAAATGGGATCAAGTCAGCTTTCAACTCAATTGATCCGAACAAGGAAACCGACTGCAGATAAAGACAGGTTGGTCAGGAAAGCCAATTACAATGAAATCAACGTTGTCTGTGGTCATTTGATGGTCACTTGAAAGTGGGCGAAACAATGCCCCGAGAGCCGGACAAAGCCACGCCTCTTTGTTATCTGGTCATGCCGAAGACTGTCCATTATTCCAGCATGTACCACTGGCGCATCTACCTTATCTTGTTGTCCGCCTCGGGCTTGTTTGCAAATTGAAATTTTTTCACAAACTATTAGTGGCTAAAGTCAACTTGGAGAATAGCAGTATAGTAATCATTCTGGACCTACTTGTGTTCCGTGCATTTCGTGTTGGTGCAGGTGGTTTGTAGTCCGGCTCATACCAATTAGTGTTTGATTGCTGTATTCGATTGGAAAAGTATGAGTGTATGCTAATTGTGAGTACATAATTTGTTTAACATTTACTATTATTTTGAGATGATTCATATTATTTTGTGATTTTAATTTATGATTGCATACGACATTACTGATCGTCAATAGCGTGAATAGGTACTTTTTTTTAAAGTATTGAGTTATTCGATAACATTATTATAGACGATAACTTATGAGTAAAGAGGAATTAAGGATTGCGTTTATGGAGTGAATTTAATGTTGTCAGTCTCAGGATTTAGCGAGATATAGACAACAATTATATCATCCCGAACCTCCGTTCCTACAGACTTCCTATTATTATCATCAAATCATGCAATTAAAAGATGGCGGGTTTCTTCCGTATATCACTGGCACTTCTTTTGCACAGTCTGGAATGGAAGGCACACGTTGATTCTATTAAACGAGAGAGTGTTGAACTTTACTTGTATAGTAGATCCTAACACCATTAGCGCTTACTATTAGTGCGGATCAATTAATCATACTCTATGTATCACGATAAAGACTGTCATTCTTGTGGATGGATGAACTTTATTAAGATTCTGGAGCATAACGCCGCCTTGATTCTAAGCACCGATTGTCTGCAGTCAGGAAATATCTCATAGCGGTGCTCGCGTGAAAACAGCTATATACTGGAACATAGGTACATTATACCCGAAGAACAATCGATCAGGACGATCAATACTAGCATATTGTAGCCGAGAAACAATTATTTAATATGTTCAGTGAAGCAAGTCATCTCGACTAACGTTCGGACATGGCTGCTTCTCTACCAAGGGAACGCGAACGCGAATAGAACGGGAATGCGAACACGAATAGAACGCGAACTACCCTTTCCATCAAAGAAGAACCCGTAGGGCAGATTCGCACGGTGTTTTATACAGATGCATATTTAATGAATACACAAAGCCTACCCTTTTCAACATCAAATAACATGTTTGAAAACATTGACTACAATATGATAGACATGACTTGAAAGTCAGTGGGCATCACATTCAATATTGACGAGCCATGCGTTATGAATTATATACAGTTCCATGAGCTTCCACAGGTATCTGTGGTGTAGTGGTTAGACCACCGAGCTCAAGACTGGCAGGTACTTGGTTCGAACCTGCTCGTTGTGTGTACTGAGAGTGCATATAACAAATCTCTTGCTGGTTAGTAATATGCAGCAAGTTTCCTCCATCGTGTTAACACTAACTTCTGTCTTGGATAAACAGTCCAGCTAGTTAAGCTGCATACGCACTACTACATTAAAACTAACATACATTGGTTCGGACCTATATTCCCACGGACTTCTATTCCTTTTACCCCGGGACCCAATTCCAAGACTGTACTCAAGGCGAGAACAGAAAAGCAGTGCTATTTATAGAACTGTACGGTTCTCCTGGATAACGAACGCAGAACTGTGATTGTTGTGTTTTCTGTACAGTTTTCCTGGATATTGAACGTAGAACAATAATATTTATTTAACTGTATGTAGAGATGTGATATTTAACTAACTGTATGTTTCTCAAACATTATAATGTAGAGATGTGATATTTAACTAACTGTATGTTTCTCAAGCATTATAATGTAGAGGTGTGATATTTAACTAACTGTATGTTTCTAAAGCATTATAATGTAGAGGTGTGATATTTAACTAACTGTATGTTTCTCAAGCAT